>JAUBNY010000201.1:821941-837339 GCA_032275445.1 Crypturellus soui
AGCCATTCCAGGGTAGAATCCACGTTCAGTTAATTGTGCTCAGATGTCCAGTGGAAGAATAGTGTTCGGTCTGTAATTCGTTCTGAAATGAAAGAACTACCCTACCTCTTCAGATTGCACAGACCTATAATCTTGAACAACCACAGATTTTTTGTCAGTGCTTTTCTAAGAGTCTGAAGACCTCAGTCACATTTTGCTCTTTATCCCACCCTAGTACACAGCCAAGATGTGATTCCAGGCTTGGCAAGAGGTTAGAGAAGTGTCTAGAGCTTTGCTAAGTGTGCATGGTGCGTGGGTTCAAATCCTGTTCATTCCTGCCTGCGGAGACTGCATGGCTGTCAACAACCTCTCGGCAGGATCCTTGCCTCACTCTGGAAAACAGGGATGCTGGATCCTTGACACAAACAATCCCACGAGCTGTGCAGGAATCAAAGCAACTTAGCTAAAGAAAAAAAACTCACCAGTAAATCTCTGGTTGTGCTGAGTGAGGCAGTGAAAAGAGGCATTAAATAAAATCAGAAAAATGTCTGTGATGGCAGCCGAGAATGTGTCAGTCAGTCCGTGGGTGTCTCTGTCCTTTGCAAACTCTCAGTGAGGATGCCTTCTAACAGCTTTGAATTCAGAAACTGCAATGAGGCAATGAGCTAGGGTTTCGAACACCTCGAATCTTTCAAAAGGTTGAAGTAATTTTCCCTTCCCCCTCGAAATACACATATTCCTCATCACAGTTATTTTTCTGGAAGATTTTTGTCTTTTTGGACATACCATCTTTCCAAAGTTGGGAGGAAAAAAAAAAAAAGCCAAGAAAAAAAGCAGGAGACATTTCAGAGGTGAAACTGGCCAGCTGGCAGTTGATTTATGAAGTGCTGAAAAGCATCTTCGGAGCTGTCATTTATCTTAAAGCTCTCAGCCTAAATAAACAAAGAGCCCCCTTCCTAATTATAGTTACAGTAGAAACAACTCCAAAGTCTAATAGTTGGCATCTGAAAACAGCGCCCTTCCGACATCCAGCCCACAGATGCACCCTAGTGGACCGATGTTCCCAGCCCTTCCTGGATCCACCTAATCTGGCCCTTCTCTCCCTTGCATTCTGAAAAGGAAGCCGAATCAAAAGCAACAGAGAAACCAAATCAAAAGCAACAGAGCCATCTCAGTCGTGCTGAGGAATTGCAGATCTACAGAGTGCTGGCAAAGAAAACTTACCCTGACACTTGCATTAGATACCACCCAAACAGAAAAAATGTTGCTCAGGCCTTTATTTTCTATGTTGATTGATGTTGTGCTTTTGCTCTGTTTTGCTGCATTTGCTTCTGCATTTCCCAGCCTAAGTGAAGTTCCACTTAGTCTTAAAAAAAGGAAAATAAGTCTTCTGTAATTGCCACTGGTTCTTTGTGGTTTTATTTTAATTTGTCATCACACTAAAGTCTAAACAAACTAGAAGGAGCTCTACCTACTCTCTAGGAATATGGATATGGAAATATCATGGTAGCTAACTCTTTGGTGGCAGAAAAACTCCAGTTGTATGTGCCCCAGCATTAATCTACCAGAACACATACAGCTGAAACCAGTCCCCCAAAATTCCTTTTGGGGCTGTTTTTCCTCTTGCTCTTGGTGTATCAAGAGTTCACTGTAGGAACTGGACTGTCCTATCAGCTTTGCAAATAGCTCCACAGAAAGACATGGAATTGCCCCAGTTTATGCCATTTGGAGACATGGCAGAATGGAAATATACCACTATAAAAAACAGTGCAAGAAAAAACCTTACAGCATGTCTACATCTTCCACTCCTTCCAGCTTTTCTATTGTCATTAAACTTATCTTCCATGCCACACAGATAACATCTGGAAGTCTTTTCTCATGTGAAGCACATTAGAGATTATTATGTTAGTCTAATTATACCTCATTCCTACATCAGTAAATATCCCATCATACAAGGGAAAAAATCAATCAGAAGATAAGCTAGAGACCAGCCCTGGTTTCACTAGTGGATTTCAGAATTGTTATCTGTTTTTTTTGTGATCTTATAGTGGCAAACTTAGGCCCAGGTGAAGTGAGTCACTCGCACCATCTGCCAAACTGATCCAGGAACAAAATCCAGATCCACCAAGGCCCAGACCAGTGCTCTATCCACTAGGCTGCACTGTCAACTCAGCTTGGTGCTAAAGCATTATTAAAGCAAATAGTAGAAGTCCTTGAAAACCCCTTGGATATAAATAACAAAAACAGATCAATTTGTAAGAAACCAATTCTCCCTGCATGTTTTGGGCAAGACCTTTTGATATGGGTGCCTAAGGTGACAGAGAACTTGAGCATCAGTTGAATACAGTTGACAGCACTAGGAGAATTTCTTCTTTCATGAGAACTAATATGCTATTAGATTTTTTTTTTTAATAAAATTCTATTTGTGGAGGCGTTCGGTTGCCTCATCATACCACTAGATGATGAACAAAAAATCCCAAATCACTGGACTATGTTGGTTATAGTACTACTTTTGTATGTATAATGCAAAGAGATCTGGGATTCCCTCTGCATACTGTATAATTAGAATTATCTTCCATCTTCTGCAGGGACAGAAAACAATGCATACGCAACCTAACTCTCTCAGTAAGAATCGACAGCATCACTTTAGCCTCCCAAAGCAGCTGCCTGTTTCTCTGTTCCTACTCAATTTGAACACATTCTTATCCAAGACTCTTGGATCTGCTTTCATGGAAAGCAAGGGCTCTCCTATATCTTTCCCCAGCATCTCACGCTGCAATCTTAGTTTCTCCAAAATGCATGAGATTAAACACTTTGGTCTATCAGCATTGCTAAGGCCCTCCATACCTTTGATCAATTTATAGCTCTTCTTTGTACCTTCTCCAGAATTTGTAAATCAGATAACTCCTCATATCTAAGAGATATGTGAGTGACTCCAGATGCACCAGACTCACCGAGAAAGCATAGGAGAACAACTCAGGGATTCCACATGCATGGAATCTGGATTCTCGTCTAGTGGAAGATACCAGTGTTTTGGGACTTGTTAATGTTGTTTTTTTTAAACACAGTATCATATATCAGATGATTTTCAAACAGAAGCCATACTGGCATACCTGATGGGACAGTAAAGGGCAGAGAAGAAGAAAGACAGGCGTGAGAATGAGAAATGGGAAATATTCTGTGGCGATAGGATAAACTGAAATTGTCATTCTTTTGAGAGGGACTTCCTATACAGGAAACTGTATAGTTTGCTTCAGAATACATGGCTTTGTTAGTACTGCTTGCACCTACAAAGGTGTGAAAGAGAAAAAAAAAGAAGAGAAATAAAGCAAGAATGTGAGAGAAAGAAAAAAAGAAAAAAGTAAGAGAGAAATAATGAATAAGTGAAAGGCAAAAAATACTATATTCTGCAAAGTCATTCTGGACGTTTTTGATTGCTTCAGTCTGTTGCTGTTTTTGCGCTAATTCAGCCTACCTATTATTGCATAGAGGAAGAGAAAGAACTGCATCTCTTCACCCAGAAGAAACAGAAGGAGGGAATTATCCTGGGCTCAATAGAAACTGCAGCCAGCAGAAATTTGTGTCTGTTTTTTTCCTCCAGCTGCGAGCCATCTGTAGTTATCTCTTTTTTTTCTTTTCTTTTTTTTTTTTAATATGTAATAAATTGATGGCTCTGAGGGGTGAGAATAAGGCAAGGCAGAGAAGCAGATTTCCAGGTTGCCATCAAGAAGTGGTTCAAATGGATCAGATGAGAAAGGAGGAAGCTGGCTACTCCTCACAGCCACTGTAACAAGCCATACGACAATGAGGCAGGGACGTGTCTTCTCCTGGTAGCAATATGAGCTGCGGGGAGGAGGACAGGCAAAGACACACATTTGAAAGCAGTTTCTGCAAGTCAGGAGCCAAACAGCTCAAGTGAGTGTGTGTATAGGCAGAGTGTGGTAAGAGAAACATCTGCCTATGGGTAGGTTTTACATATTTGTGAGGCATCTAGTTCTGGCTTCTGAAATAAATGGGATCAAACTCAGTCTAGCCACCTCTGTATTCCAGTGTTCCCATATGGTCCTGGTGTCCTGTTTCTTGGCTATTAACACTGCCAAGCAGAGCTGGTGGAAATTAAGAATTCGTACCAGTGGGAACATAACTAATAAGTGAGAAATGGATTTGAAAATAACTGAAGGAAATGATGTCTCAGCTTATAGTTACAAAATAGACTTTATGTTCTACTGGGTCCAGTCCAGGCCTGGGCCCTTCTAAGGTTGGCATTGCCTGCTAGCTATAGTCTAAGTCCTCAAGGTCATGCTACGATGCTGCCTAAACCTGGTCACTGAAGCTCACTGGGAGGGAAAGGCCCCAGCTTAGCATACAGTAAGTTCTTGCACAGACCATTCCATAGCCCAGCCCATCAGTATATATTTTAAGGTCAGCTCTTTCTAACTACATTGTGGATCTCTGAGTGTGAGTGAAAGCTGGCCTAGCAGATGGCTGTGTGGACAGAAAGAGCGCGAGTCACATCTGCTCTCATGCCCACCCTACATTTCCCAGAAGAGACAAAGCCACTTCTGCCTCACCGTATCACCAGATACCTCGTAAAGCCAGAGAATGCTGAAACTGCAAATCCTCCATTGCATTACACCTCACATAGCCACAATTCTTTGTGCAGAATGCTGATCATGCAGCATTTTATATTTGCATCACACAGGTGTAAGCGGGAACACTGAGCTAACCAGGTCCTGCAGCTTTGCTCTGGTACCTGGAGGCAATGTATGCATGTAGGAATGCAACATAACTCCTAGGCATGACCATCCTCGAGTCTGGGCACTTTTATCAAGGGAATGCCAAGCATTTCTGAAGCTGAAACCCCAGGAGCCTCCCTTTAGATCAAATGATTGCTGAGCATTGCCAGGAGGCTGACTCAGTAACTTCGTGAATGGCTAATGCCAAGCGCTCCTGTGTTGACAGGCAGAGGAATAGCAGTTTATGGTATTCCCTGTTCACCAAAAGAAACTTTATCTCTGATCCTACAGTCACCCTGAACAAATGCAAGGCCTTTCTGGGGGAGATGTGTGTGTTGTGTTAATTGCATATTTTGCTGAGATGAAAGGCCTCAGCATCTCTCAGTAACTTCCTCTGCCTCCTTTTGTTCTCTAGAAGCCTCATTTTTCCCCTCCTAATATTTATTCATGAGGATTTTTGCTTTCAGAAGCTTTAGAGCAGCTGCTCCTGGTCTGATGGAATTCACTCAGCGGCAGAGTTGTCTTTTCATCTGTTCAGCGCAGCCAGCTTCACCATCAACCATCAACAAGCATCTGCTTCTCTGGACAGGACTCCAGCTTCAGCACCATTAATATGCATTTTATGGAGTGCAATGGAACACATGTGCAATCTGCAGGCTAAAACGCCTGCATAGTTTTGCACATATGCACACCTGCATGCGAAGAGCATCTTCTTGAGCCAGAATCTCAGTCTTCACAAGACATACGTGGATTCAGGAAGTGCAGTGACACAAGAATATGGTATACATATGGGTATATCCTAATAGCCATGCTCAGAGACTCTTGACTTCTTTGTTGTATGTGAAACGGACCAAGTTTAGTGTAAGGTGTAACTCTAAAGTTCAGATTTCAAGTCATTATGCTGGTCGTGAGAAGAATTTTGATAAATCAGTCTCAGAATGTGTAAACAGGCTTCACTTTTATCTTGACAAAGCCAAAGATGCTTTACGTGTAACTTCCCGGCAGAAACTAGAAGTGCTACTGGCATTACATTCTTAGTGCTGCGATAATACAGGAGGTTTTCAGCTTCTATACTGTTTATTTCAGCACACACTGTTGATTATACCTATACATCGCAAATGTGCAGCTGATTTTTCACACACAACACATCTGGTTTCACGGGCACATCTGGCAGCTGGAGAGCCAACCACCTGCTGTGCAAAGGTGGCAGCTGAATGCAGGGAAAGGGGATGTACAGCTCAAAGTGGAGAGAGCACACACAGAAACCAGAGGAGGGACTCGGCATCAGTATGTGCTGTCTGGTATTCCACTGTATATTTTAAGCATATCTCTCCTTAGCTCAGGTAGGCATGTCTGTTTTCAGTTCCCCACACATTAGACCTCCCAGTGAAAAGCAGGAAAAGCCAAGAAATTCAGGGATAGGAAACAAAAAACTTTCTGACTCCCCCTTACCATCAGACTGATACCTTTGCTTACATACAGAATGTAAAAGTATTTCCACTTTGCATTCTCTAGGCATAAAAAAGGTGGGGGGTGAGGTTGGAGTTGCATCAATACCAGTAGCTATGAATGCTTGATCCATTATAATATGGATTAAGCATATATTATATGCTTATTATATATTATATCCATTATAACGTGTGGCCTATGTGAAACATCCTTCTTTTGACATATCTTTGAATATCTTGAGACCTCTCTAAGAGTTTCAGCTCTGAAAAACACATGATTATATATATTTATATATATTATATATATGTATATAATATATTTAAAGGATAAGACGGAAGCCAGGTAACTTGCTGAGGTTAATGAGGACAGTTGGAGGGCTCTATCAGTCACAGAAGTACTTCAGAAATGTAATTCCTAATGCCCCAAGATTCAGTTTTGCCATTGGTACTGAAAGGACAATAAAACTTGTTCTCCTTACATAGAAGTTTTGGAGATTCTCAGATGAAACACCCTGTGGAAGTCTGAATCACTGCTATTTACTTATTTTACTAGAAGATTTCAGTGGTGTTTGGAGAACCAGGGTGGGTGCGGGTCCCTAGATCTCTGCCAGTGTAGAGATCTTCCCTAGGGATTCTAGAGCTCTGCATTAGCTACTTCCAGAAGGAAATCTGCAGAGTAGCAGGGCTTGCACTGAGGTAATGGGCAGAGCCTCTGCCTTGCCTGCCAGGCCTCCATCTGGATGTGTCAGAGAGCACTGGGGAGCCACCGAGCCAGAGACAGATGCAGTGAAGAGGGAGCAATGTTTCACTAGTCTGTCAACATGTCATTAGGCTCTCATGAGGGAACATAGAGCAGAGAGATGTGGGGAGGAGGGAGACAGTGAGGGGAGAGAGAGAAAAAGAAAGAGAAAGGGGGGGCAGAGAAAATGACAGAGTATTGGAGAGATGGAGAGGTTGGTGCCAATGCCATGTAAATCACTGCCAAGGGGAGAGCTCCATCAAACACAAGGCCAGTCCTATAAATCAGACCATAATTAGGTGCAAAGAGAAAGCTTTAACATCCTCATCAAATTGATTAATACATCTCGTGGCTCAGGACAGATGTAGATGGTGTTTATGAACAACTGCAAAGCAGCCAAGGCTGCGTCTGGGGCAGCAGGAAAAGGGGCTGGAGGGAGAAGTGATGGATCTGAACACGGAAGCTCCCTTTCTCTTCACTACCATGCTATCCTGGGCAGGGGCTGAGGTTTTCCCCTGCTCCTCAGCTCATCTGACTCTTAGCTTTGTGGAAAAGAAGTTAATAATAGCACAGCATGAGGGCAATGAAAAACCTTTATTTTAGGGTCCATTCCAAAACCATCTGTACTAATGATCATCTTTCCATTCATTTCAGTGTGATTTCATTTAGATTGTTACATGATGACTACAGGTAGCCTTGGGTGAAGACAATAAGCTGCTAACTATGCAAGAGCAGAAACGAAAGAACAGAAGATAAGGGCTCTCTCGAGCACCTGCTCAGTGCTCTCCCACTTCCCTTTCCCCCCAGACAACACTGTCTGTCATTTTGAGTCTTTTCTGGGGTGCTGAGAGGGAACCTTCAGCCTTCACTCTGGCCTGACAGCAGGGATCCCCTTCTCTGGCTGGGCGAGGTTGGTAAAACATCCACAATTTGCAAGTAAGGTGTCTATACTGGAGTGACAAGATACTTAACCCCTCAGCCCTTAGGAGTTACAGATGTGATGTGGTGTGCATGTGTCAGCAAATAATTCAGAGGTGAAGGGGTTATAAGAAACAGAGTTCCTCTGCATCCCTCCCTTCGAGAAGACACAGGTTGGCTTGGTTCCTATTCCCAAACATTGCTTGTCTTTAGCCCCACAATGAGCTGCCATGACTGCTTTGCACAATATATTCAAAAACTCAAAAAAAAAAATCCTCCCATAGAAACAGCACAAGCCTTATTTACTGGCAAGTAACACCCAAGAAAGGACCTCTTTATAGAGAGGTTTTAAACTCCACTGGTTCCACGGACCTTTAACCTCCCTATATTAATCCTGGCAGACAAAGACCTTGCCCATGTGTCATTATGGCAGAAGCATAAGGGCCCAACGGACACAGCGTACAGGCTCCTGAAGCCACTGCCTGAGCACACCAATGAAGAGCCCGAGACTCCAGAGATCCCAGCTACAGCCATCCAGCCCCAAAGGTTCCAGCCCCAAAGGATGAGCCACCAAAGGGGTTTTGTCATCCTCCACCTGCCGTGGAGATGAGCTTGTGAGGGAAATACAGCCTTAGTAATTATCCCAGCTCATATCACAACCTACAAAATGTTACGAGCAAGGCTATAAAGAGAGAAAGTAAAGGCACTTGGGTTTTAAACCTGAGGAGTCCTCAGATCCAGGGGAGGATGCTCCATCTGAAGCTAGTTTGCCTGTGCTCTGCTTTTCTGCTTTTGTGTCTGATGCTTTTGTATTCTCAAAACACCAGAGAAACTAAAAAAGCAGAATATCTTTTTCAGCTGGAGTATCTCCCACCCTTTTAGGCCCCTTGCCCTGGCCAAAGGATAAACATTGAATCCTTAGCCAGAGCAGTTACTCTTGCTGACGAGAATGAATGCTTTCAAGGAAAAATAAATCAATAGAAATTAGTAAAGCTCAGGGTAAAAAATCTATGCCCTGCCACTCGGCTATCTGAAGCAACATTTGCTTCATGATTTAATGTCATATGATTACACATATCAGGTCTCACTTTAATTGATTCTTTCCTTCCATTTGCTGAAGTTCTTAAGGCTGAATCTGCTCTTGTAATCAGCGGCAAAAGTCTTCTGCTTTAATAAGGACAGAATCTGGCCCACACTGTAAAGTCTAAGGAACAGAGATGTTTTTTTTTGCCTGTGTTGTAGAGTGCTTGTCCCAACAGACACCACTTCTAATGGGAGTTCTTAGGTACTACTGTAATGCATTCAAGTGGTTATACTTACTTTTTTCATTTTAACACATATATGTGCACTTAATGTAAAGCAAACTATAAACATTATAAACATTCCTCTCATGCTTGTGGGAAAATTGAACTATTTCTATTCAGTCTGTAGAATTCTGTTAGTAAAATGAGAGCATCCAACCTTAGGTTGACACGATCCACTGTTGATAGCCATGGGAGATTTGGAGTAAGGTCTGAATGAGAATTTGGGGATTTAATGCCATGTATTATCATAGAGAATGTCATGAAATTAACTTTTCAGGAATTAGACCTGCTTTGCACACTTTTTAAATTCATTTTCCTTGAGCCATTTTTTGTTTTCCAATTTATAATTATTAAGTTATAAAAGATCTAGGATTCAGAAACAGTAACCATCTATTTGAAGAAGAGTTTGGAGTTGGTACAGACTAAATTCCCCCACAGAAACAAATGATGAAACTTCCGTTCTGTCCCACATAGGAGAAAATGACATTTGCTTAAAAGGAGAAAGGGAGAAAGGTTTGGATGTGAACGGCAGAAGGTGCTTTGCCATCTCCCATCTACCTATCCTACAAACCTCTGCATGTGGTTGGTGGTTAGGATCTGTGGTGGCCAACTCTCCAGCTGGTGTAAATCAGCATCACTTCACTGACCTAAACAGGGCTTCGCTCCATCCTCTGAACTGAGGATCTCAAGGCTGTGGTTGCACTGAGCCCACAGCGTGACTGAACCTGCCAATGCCCTCACGTTCCAGCTGCACAAATCCAGCTGGTGAGACCCTAGAAGGTGAATAGCAAAGTCCCGTTTCCCTGAGATACAACCTCTGGGTAATATAGGAGTTTACACATTCAAAAGGCGAGTCAAAAGATTTCTCTGGTGCTTTGGACAGCAAAGTCCACCAAGTAAGGGCCCCACTGTGGATTGAGCCTCAGCTGGAGTGACAGCACAACAGTCAAGCCACTTTGTGTATCCTTCAGTCCTGTCAGGGAGCAGTTATTGATGAGTAAGGGCCATTCTTAAGGTCTCTGCTCCAGCCCCTTCCTCTGACTCAGGCCCTATTGTGGATCCAGCCCAGGGAACAGTTCACGAACCCTGATAAGCAAAAAAAAAACAAAAAAACAAAAAAAACCTGCCCGTGTTTGTAGTGTGGCAAGAAGCCGTTCCCAGTGTCTCTAGCAGAGTAAGGCAAATGTGCAGGATGCCCGCAAGCCAGGGACATGACCTCCAAGGGCAACAGTTATAGCACCTGTAAATATTTATGCAGTCACAACAGAAAGCCTCATATTGCAAAGTGCTACTGGTCCTCAGGTTTGGTCCCTCTCTCCCACTTCAGTGCTATTCAATATTTTTGTTAATAATTGCCTGAGGTTGCTGTGGGATCTCTTGCACTGGATATTTTTAAGCCAGGACAAACTAAATGTCCGACTGAAGTGGCTGATCCTACTTTTGAAGGAGAGAGAGACTGATACAATTCTGTTTTCTGTATTTCTATAATTGTGGTTCCCAAGCGCTACTGGCATATGTAAATGAAAATGTACATAAATGTAAAGCAACATAATATTTATCTGTTGCAAAAACAGAAAATATCCAGGCACTGAATTTGTCAGTGAAACTTTCAACACTCATTTATTTAATGCTCCTCTCACACCCAGGTAATAAAAATGGAGCAATTCCTTCAGCAGCTCAGAACCAAGCACCCTCACCCATGTGTTGCTCTCTTTAGTTTTTCTCTACTACCAAATCTTGTTGACTTAAACAATAATAAATCAAGGGGAACGGCTGCAGCTCATACAACAGGCAAAATCACAAGCCTCTAACCTTCACCTTCAAGATTTCCCTACAAGGATTTCAACATCTGGAGCCCATTCAGCTTGAAGTGATGACAATTTCCAATAAGCGTTAATGGGGGATCCTGCCCAGTCTATACTCTACAACTATAACTCAGTCTGTCTGTCCATCTGTCAGGGTTTATAACAGCCAGAGCTCACGCACACAGGAACAAACTACAGCTACAGATTTCTTAATGAGCACATAATGAAGTCAACCTGCTCTTTTTTTTTTTTTTTTCCAGCTCAGCTGATCATTTCCGCCAAGCAGACCTCCCTTCGCTCTACCAGCTGAGTGCCCGGAGCGCTCGGAGCCTTGGCTGAGTGCCGGAGGCGAGCAGCCATGAGCAGGAGCTTGGGAACACGAGGCCATTGCACATCTCCACATGCAGCTCCCTGGACCGGGGCCGTGTAAGCCACCAGGGTGATTTTTGCTGCTTTTGGATCAGGCCCGTAAGAAGGGGAACTGTGAGGTGACCACATCCATTAGGTTTGGACTGATGAAACACCTTGGGAAGGGCAGGCGCAGCTGGGTGCTATCACTCACCGAGCAGCTCTGCTCCCTCTCTGTGTGTCCTGCTCTGCAGCCTGGAGAGCAGACTCCCACGGTCTCCTCCACACGGTCACGCAGACACAACATGGGGAAGCTTCCTTCTGTGCTGGCTGTGGCTCCCGACCCCTCCAACAGCAGTCATGTCTTCCCCACTCCACAGGGGGCTTCTCAGGGCCTCAGTGGCCTCACGTGGGAAGGTGGGGACAGAAGATGGTGGCCCAGGGCTGGATCCAAGGCTGGAGATGGGGATGCAAGATGGCGGCCCAGGGCTTGATCTCCACAGGGTTGTTGCCACGCAGCCTGTGTTTCCTCACAGCCTGCATCCATTTTGCCTCAGTCTCGTTGCCACACAGGCCACGTCCCCTTTCACACTGCATCAACTCGCTGCACTAGCTCAGAGGCTGCGTCCCCTTATGGCTGTGTCACCTTGCGGCCGTGTCGCCTCACAATCTGCGTCACCTCATGGTATTGTTGCCTCACAGCCACATCATCTCACAGCTGTGTCGCTTCACAACCCGCGTCACCTCATGGTGTCGTTGCCTCACAGCCACCTCTCCTCATGGCTGCATCGCCTCACAATCTGCCTCACCTCATGGTGTCGTTGCCTCACAGCTGTGTCGCTTCACAACCCGCTTCACCTCATGGTGTTGTTGCCTCACAGCCACATCTCCTCATGGTGTCGTTGCCTCCTGAGCACATCTCCTCATGGCTGTGTCACCTTGTGACCGTGTCGCCTCACAATCCGCGTCACCTCATGGTATCATTGCCTCACAGCCACCTCTCCTCATGGCTGCATCGCCTCACAACCCGCGTCATGTCATGGTGTCTTTGCCTCACAGCCACATCTCCTCATGGCTGCATTGCCTCACAATCCATGTCACCTCATGGTATTGTTGCCTCACAGTCACATCACCTCATGATGTCATTGCCTCACAACCACGTCTCCTCATGGCTGCATCGCCTCGCAGCCCACGTCACCTCATGGTGTCGTTGCCTCACAACCACCTCTCCTCATGGCTGCGTCGCCTCATGGCCATGTCGCCTCACAGCCCACGTCACCTCATGGCATCGTTGCCTCCTGACCGCCTCACCTCACGGCCAAGCTCAGTGTCCGTGGGGATGTTCACTCTCCTTTCGGTGGCCTAGGATTACACTGGGCACTAAACCTTCTGTGAGGAGCTTAAAACTATTAGAAAACCTTTGGGGAGGTTGAGAAGTTATTTTCTTCAAGTGAAAAAGGTATAGTATTCAAATTGCAGCTTTATACTTCATTTCAGTAGAGGTAGTTTTAATCTTTTTAGTAAGTAAATTTATAAAAAAAAAGAAGGAAAAGGAAAATAAGTTTTGATATAAAATGACAACAAAATATCAAATTTTTAAACCAGTGAAGTGTTTCACTCTGGCTTTTCCAGCTTGTGGTTTGTGAGGGATTTTGCCTCCCCCTTGGAGAGTCACAAACAATCCCGTGTGTCTAGGCAGGGCTAAGAGCTCCCTAGATATGTAGGAAAACTGCATTTTGTCCCGAGGAGCAAGGCCAGGTAACTCAGGCAGGCGCAGGGCTTTCCCCTGCCGAGGCCGCCGTGGGGCAGGGGTGGCTGAAGCCCGTGGGAGGATCTGCTCTGCTGTCACCACTGTCCCCAGCCCTGGACCCTCCTGCAGCCGCCGCGGCCGTGGAGGGGTCGTAACCAGACGGCGTCTGGCTGGTGGCAAACAGCAAGAACCTGTGTTTTCCATCATGGGCAAAGCAACCAGAAGGGGCTTGGGTGTCGCTTACCATTTTACTGCTGTTCTAAGTCCCTGATATTTCGTCTGGCTCCTTAATTAGACCCTATATTTTACTGTATTTCCTAAGTTCTCACTTTCTGTGGGATCCCAGTGCGCTCCAGAAAGGATCTATATAAAGCTTCCTATGCATTCCTATAAAGCATTCCTATGAATAATCTCTTTTTATTTTGATTGCAGAGATAAGAGATCTAGGGCATCCTTCTACATCCTTCGTCCTTCTACTGGAATCCTTCTACGCAGCTAAACAGATATCACAGGCTGTTCATCAGCCCTAAGCTTGTCTGGCAGATGTAACAGAGCAAGGCTTTCTGATTCTGAATTTAACTTACAGCACCTGAGGTAAGGAGTTCAATGGGAGTTTCTTTCTTGACCGGTTAAAATGACAAATTGGTACATGAGTGTTTAATGAAAGATGCTGGAAACGTCCGTGAAGATCAGAAAAATCACCTCTTGGAATTGACAGGCAGGCCATCTGCATTCCTGCGTTCCTATTAATTCCCTAACAATAAACGACAGGAGAGCCTAGAGGGTTAAAAGCTTAATTCAATCTCCTAGATTCCTTCCAGGGGCCTGTCTGCATATAGAATGAGAAAGGCATTTATAAAACTGTTATTTGCACACTAGATTTTTCATATGGGTCCATGCGCCAAGTATCAATCACGCCCCTCTCAGCCATGGTGTCACCATGCATCACCCAGCCCTGCAGAGACTAATGATGCGCCTGCCTGTGACATCTGCCACACAGATTGATGACATCACACCCCCTGCACCCCATGTGACTGTTGCTGCAGCTCACATGGCCAAATTTGACCTCATCCAAGGTTTATTACAATTTCTCACAAACTCTGATGCAAAATTTGGGTGATTATAGATGGTCTCACACTCACATTTTGGGGAAATTTACAGCCAAGTTAGGATTTCACTTCATTACTGAGCTCATAATGATTGTATTAGAGTTCACTGTATTAGGGTAATTTCCATCAGTGAAAAAGCAGTCAACTTAGTCACATGCTCTATAATTTGTACATGGATCAGGCCTTGATGAGAGCTTAATTAAAACAACAGTCAAGTTCATTTCATTTCATTTCATTTTTTTTTTGAGGAAGCTTTAGACACATTTTTGCTTGTTTGTTTTGTTTTTGGTTCAATGAAGAATGAGTCTTTCTGTTCTCTTTGCTGTTTATCAGTTTTATTGAGATTATAAATTCTTAGCAGAAGCTGAAATGCCAGAAAACCTTCTGCCTTGTTCTCCTCTCCATTCAGCTCCCATTTCCTTTGCTTTTTAGGCATATACACTGACACATATACTCACCTACCTGTGAGAACACCTAGACCAGGTTTTATTTACAGACTAAAATTCACAACCTAGATTTATCTTTAATTTTGATATGAGAAATTACTCTTCTACTTTCTTCTATCCTTCCTCATCAATTTTCTTTTCCATAGCCTGGACCAATGACCATTAAAGTCATCATAATTCATTTGTAGACTCCAGCAGGCATTAGAACATGATCAGAAAACACCCAATAGCTTTTGAATTTTAGGTAATTTTTCCCCTAATGACATGATGCTCTTATGAAGGGATCTCTTGTCTATACGTGAAACTTATTCTGCAATAAAGTAAGGTGCAAATTTAAAGCAGAATGCCTCATTGGAATAACTCATGTGTAGACAATCCCTTACACAGTGGCATTAATTTCTATGAAGGAGTATAACAAGCATTGATCCTGCAGGCTCTTCTCGGATAGAAGAGAGAAGATTCATATTAAAGCATCTTGCCTCCCAGGGCTGGCCTTTAAAAAAGCACTCTCTAGTAGCATTAGGGATAAATGCTTAAACCATAGGAAAAAAAACCTTTTATCCATTGCTGAATTAGTCAAACTGTCCCTCATGAGCAGGGTGCTTCAGTAGAAACCCGAGGACTTGGTTACTGGAGGAGAGAGGGATGGAAGGAGTCTGCATATTTTAAATATTCAGACAGCTCCAGTGTGGTAGAGCTGCCTCCCAGGAGTTGGTTTGTGCTCTAACTTGGTTTACTGGCTGCAGTGTTATTACTGCTACAGTACAAGAAAGTCACATCCCTGTGTGACTATTCCTCTGAATGGAGGGTTCCCAT
>JAUBNY010000201.1:837439-853758 GCA_032275445.1 Crypturellus soui
CATAGACTGAAGTGAAGCAACTTGGCAGCCTTTATTCTCCTGGGGGAGTATCAGGACTACCTTCCTAACCAAAAAACCTCCAGCTTTGCAACCCAAATAACCAGTTACACACGATCAGCGAGGGTAGCTTTTATCATAAATCTTTGGCAAAGCTCAGACTCGCCACAGCAAGGGTTCTTAGCCTGTCTGCCACTGCAGCTCATTTACTGCAGATTTAGGGAGCGTGTGCTGCTGTCTCTCGAGCTGGTCGAGGTAACGTACAGTTGTGCATTCCAAGGTAACCCGGGAGTAGCCATGAGCCTGAGGGCTGCCCCCACAGATTCACAGCCCCTTTTCCTAAAATGCAAGCTCAGACAGCTTGTGAGCTGTGATTGGCATGTGGGAATATAGAAATCACCTTCATAAAGGCCCCTGCTAGCTAACACTTCCCAGTGGTGAGGAAGATGGATGATATCCTGTAGTGTTAACATGTGGAAAGTGCTAATATTTCATCCAATTGTTCAGACTGTAGGAAGGTGAGACACAGGCCCAGAGCTTCCAACTCATGGACATCTTGAATAAAGCTTTTCTTAAATTATTTCCATTGGAACTAATTCTCCTGTCCCTTTTGTCAGTGGTCCATCCATCTCTTGTTGCAGCTCTGTACACTTTCCAAAATGTCTGGGACACAGAATACAAAGTATTCAGGGGAAAACAGTGGATCTTTCTAGGTCTGGAACCAGACTGAGAGCAGTTTAGAAAGTCTCTTATGAAATATTGTGTTAGAGCTGTTTTTGCAGATAGGAACTTGGCAAGGGATGCTGTTTGACAAAATGGATTTTTCTCCAGATACCAATAGAATTACAACAGAGACTAAATTAATAAAAATGCCTTGTACCTGAGCACCAGCTGGGCTATTTAGTGTGGAGTGATCCTGATTTACACCAGCTAAAGACTTATCCTACTAAGCACCGTATGTGTCCACCCTTCATAAAAGTACAAAGAAGCAGAGTAATTCCCGCCCCATAAAATCTAGCCCTGAAAGAGGTGATTTCTCAGGATTTCCTCAATCCTAAACCAAATTTCTGATGTAAATTAACAACAGTGGACCTCAGAATTTTGCCCTAAGTTAATGCAAGAGATGGGACCACTGTGTATCAGCTGAAATACATGGACACAGAAGCGATGAGGACCAACCTATGAGGTCAGACACAAAAAAATAGACTTCAGGGGGGAGGCTGAAGACAGAGACAGTATCAGCTCACAGGCTCTACAGGGGAAAAAATGATTAGCTTGGAAGGAGATGTATAATATAGGTGGAAAAGGGGAACAATCTGAAAGGAGAGATGTGATACAAGAAGTATGGATTATGTGAAAGCAAAGGAAGGGCAGAATTATGTAATCTCTGGATGACAAGAAAGGCCAAGCCACTAAACTGATTGCTGAGAGAATGAAAAAGAAAATGCAGTCCCAGAGCCAGCTAACTGGGACAGCAGGGGTGGCATGAACCGCATGCAGGATAGCAGCTGGGAACAGTGTTGGGATGAAATGGGTGGGCCATACACACCGCAAACCTCCAGAAAAGCAACCTTGGCCTGAAGAATCTTTGATATTTTAGCACTGTTGGTCCCACGAAGCTCTGCTGGACATCAGTGTATCTGCCCCAAACATCCCCTGCCTTTCTGTTCCCAGCCTTCCCGCACAGCCATTCCGATCCGCCTCAATCCTCATGTTCAACACAGTGTCGCTGCACGACTTGGATTCCCCCGACTCCCCCACTCTGAGTTGTGCTAACCGTACAGCACGTTCTGTTCTGGTTTTTACGATCTGGACAACTGTTCACTAGAGAGTGGAAACCAAACAGCTCCTTTTTAAAGCAAGCACAGTTCAGGAGCGGCACCTCTGCTGAGCCTTTCCTAGGCCACGTGGATCTTGTTTGATGCTCTGTGAGATTTATTTACTGACCTTTCCAGGTACAAAACTAGGAAGGCAGCAGTAGGAGGGGAGGAAAAGGGGAAATCAGCTCTGAAGCGGTTAATTTTACTGGCTCTAAAATTGATAAGCAGTGGTACGTCAGCCTGAAATGAACTTGCCTTGTTCAGTGGGGTTCTAAGACAGCGGAACTCAATCAGCAACGGGCCACATGGTTCAAAGCCGCAATTCATCCCACCGCGCCTCTGAAAAATGGGAGGTGACAGTTCATTTTGCCAGTGACAGTCTGTCGGTCTCGCTCACTGCTTCTGCCGTCGATTGCACTGCTGAGGTGAAGTGTGAGCTCGGAGACACCCTTGCTTTGTATTCCGCTCAGCTGAACAGGACAATCCGAGGATCAAAGGTGGAAAAAATCTCCCCTAGCCCAACCCTATCCACTTTTATTCTCCCTCCCTGCTTTTGAAAGGCTCTTGCAAGCCAGATATCAGTAGCTCAGGAATGTCCTGTCCCTCTTATTGGTTTCAGCTCACTCTTTTGGGTTAACATTCATCTGAACCAGGTATGCCTCTCACCATCAACACCCAGGTGTGCACAGAACAACCTGCATGACAGACTGGCAGCTTGAGCCTGCTGCTCTGAAATGCTAAATCTGTTGCATGCAAGTAGACAGGATAATATTCACGGTGACAGGCTTCTCTGAAATGCACAGGATCCTGGCAGAGTTTCCTTGCTCTATCCATGCACAATGTGGAGACAGAGAAGCAAAAAATGGTAATAGAGATGACAGGCAGAGATTTCTGCTCCCGAGCTTTGTCTTTAGCAATCGTTTATGAACATATTCTGCAAATTCCCCCTGAGCATAGAGATGGCACTGAGAAATACTTGCACAGCCTGGCATAGTCAAAGTGAGGGAATGAAGAAATTCACTGCTGCCTCCTGCCAGCCTAAGGGGAGGGCAGAGCAGTGGTTAGGGCACCTGTTCACATGCTGAAAATCTTGATCCCAGGTCCTCGCTCTGCCACAGATTTTGAACACTTCTCTTGTCCCCTCAGTGCCTCAGTTCTCAGCAGTGTAGCAGTGACATTGCCACCTCAGATGGCATCTGTGAAACTGTTCCATTCAGTCCTCAAGTCTCAGCTATTTTCTGTATTTTGTATTTTTAGATTGTAAAAGGCTTGGGGCAAGAAACATGGTTTTGTTCATATGTGTTTAGTACATGCTGTGCACAGTACAGCAATAACAAAACATACTGGTTAGAAGCATTTTTTCCCTGGCTTTCAAGGCATTCTCTCATGCAAAGATTCAAAGGCAAAGTTTTAAGGAATGCCGCCATAGCTGCCAGTCAGATATGGGTCTAACAACGTGAGAAAGTTAATCGGAAATTAGAGGCATAAAGCTGAAGTGAAATGGCAATTCTGGATGAACTCGGATGGAAAAATTCCTTAGCTCTGTTTTCCAGGAGCTGTCAAACTTGCTGTGTGGATCTGGTAGCGTTCAGGAGGGTCCCTGAATGCATGTGGCTCCCGCCACAGAGAGGAGCTTTTAACTTCGCTGCAAATGCACAAATACACAAGAGAGAACGCAGTAATTGCTATTTGACTTCCAAAGTCATCTGTGCAAACTGTTGACTTAGAAAATGGAGATCTCTGATATTATTACAATCTGGGCTTAAAGTATGCTTGGCTTAACTTAATAGGAGAGGAAAAGCCAGTAATTAAAACTTATTAAACCCCGTACATCATTAAAGCAGTTTGGCACATGCAGCTACTGTTTTTCTTGAAGATGGGAATTACTCAGGCCCTATGAAGGAAAGTTAAAGCAGATAAACTGTGGATTGCAATGGGAGACAAACATACAGGCAGAAAAAAAAAAGAAAGAAAAAGGATAAATAAAAGCATAAAGCTTAGTAGCTGTTAGAAATACTCAATATGTGGCAGTCAGTAAATATGTGGATCCTGAATATGTCATAAATACGCAGAATTTCTATGTCTCATAAGTGTAACCTCAACCCAGATCATCTAAACACTCGGCACAGGCCCTTCGTGTAAATCTTCAGCAAGTCAGTAACAGCCCCCGGGAGGCTCCCTATAAATCTCCGGTGCAGCACGCGCCGAGGAAACGCTCCTGCCGCAGCGAGGAGTTGTCTGGCGGTTCGCGCCGAGGTTCGCTGTTCTCCTGGATTGTTCCTGGCATGTGGACACCGTGGAGGGAGGCGCGTTACAGCGCAATCCCGTGTACCCACTTGGAGAAGGAATGAGGGATCTGATGGATGGGAGTGGAGGGGACTAAGCTTTGCCTCCAACCTCCGCCCAGGCAGCCAGTGCGGGACAGGGAGCAGAAAGCAGGGAACGCAGTGGGCAGCTAAAGGGATTGGAATGGGCTCTGCAAAGCTTTGCAAAGTTGCTTGGATCGTGCCGGATCCCAGGTCGAATTGCTGTCTTCGTGCTTAAAAACAAGTGCGAAATGGCAGCTGTGCGAGAGGACTGGCAATATGCAGAGCCGTCCTGAAGATAACAGGTTGTCTGTCAAGGCGAGGAGCGTATGGACATGTTGGACCACAGAGCTCCCGCTAACGGAGAAATTAAAGCTGTCTGCAGAGCGCGGTCCCAGCGCTCTGATTGCATTTGCAGAGGTTGCGACCCGCGTTCTGTCGCCATGGAAACCCCCCATGCTGCAGGGTACGGCCAGGTTGCTGCGGGCGGCTGCGATTTAAAGGTAAAGGTGGAGGCTGCGGCGCTGCAATACCAGAAATCTGGCTACCAAGTTTCCAGGCAGATGAGTGGAGGAGTTCATTTCATTGCATCTTGTAATCCCGACTGGCAATTTCAGCAGACAGAAGGTGGCAGAGATAGAGAAGAGAGAAAAAAAAAAGTACTAACACATCTTGGTCAAGTAACTCTTGTAAAAGGAGTGTATGTAATGACTTAATGAAACAGAAATTTCCCAGAAATTCTCCATTCCCCTCTTCCAAAAGAGGCTCTGCATCTCTCCCATGTCTCCCTCATGCCAAATAACCTCTTGTAGCTTGTCTGCTTTCATGTTAAATGATCTTTTAATTTTCTTCTACATCTCTCTCTCCTGGATCCTTGGGATTGAATGGACCCTGGCTGTAATTCCCTGACCCTCCGTGCCTCAGGGGAGCTGCTCTGGAGATGGAGGGATCTTTGCTCCCTGACTGCCTGAGGAACTAGCCCTGCTCAAGTGCTAGCCCTGGATCCCAGCAGTTTTATGTTCTCCGTGTCAGCCCACGTGCAGTGTTTGCGTTGCACAAGGATGTAAGCGGGAGCTGCACCAAGCGGCTCTGCCCCAGTGGCACCGTTACTAACACAGAGAAGGAGCACGAGCAGGAGGGCCTGGGGGCCCGGGCTGATGCTCGGCACAGACACAGCTGACAGTGGAGCTGACTACGATGTCAGCTTCTCACGCAGGCAACAGACACTACCTGACAGGCAACTACTTAGCTTCCAATTTTCTCTGGTATAAAACTATTCTGTTAAGCAATGGAAGGCAGTGCAGTGAAGGTAAATAAAACTGACACCGGACCCGGGCGCTGCTCTCTCTGCTCCCCTCGCAGACGTGATTCTCTGATCGTTTGGTGGAAGACAGAGGAGAGCTGGGAGCTGGGGACTAGCTGGCGGAGGAAGGATGAAAGGAGATAAAGTACGGGCAAAAGGCACTTGTGCTGATGAGGGCATGTGGCTGGGAACTAGAGCAGTGCCCCACAGAATAGGAAGTTTCAACTAAAGGATTAGTTGGGAGCTGAGATGATATTGGTTCAGTCCCAGAGTCTTCCACAGTCCTCTGAATGATACCAGGTGGGTGAGTTAAAGGGAAGTTCCTCTCCCTGAACACAAGTTTCTGTGGGTTTAGCTTGCAGCTTGTCAGACAAACTCCCTTGTCTGACAAGTGGCGAGCGAGCTGTCTCTGGACAGGTACATTTTAACGGGTAATGCAAAGAAGAGCCCGGCCACAACTGCGACTGCTGCAAGAGGAGGGAGTGTCACAGATGACCAGAAGTGTGTGACAAAGGGGGAACTGTGGCAAGAGGAGTTTAAAAGAGGATGACAGGCTCAAGAACTAGAAGCAGGGAATAGGATAAAGGTAAGGTAAAGGGCACTATGTGGTGTCAGGAGACAGGGATGCTTCCACGGGGGCCAAACGGGTTGAGGACCAGTGTATCTAGCTGTATTTTTCAATATAGTCTTCTCCCTGCACCCCTTAAAGTCCTCTCTTGTCTCTTGCCTTATGCACGGACTGTAAACTCTCTAGAGCATCTCTTGGCCCTGCTTCCTTATCTCAGCAGAAACCTGCACTATGAAAGGACTCAACATAGAGCTGATACGAAGAGTTTGGGTTTGCACCGCCACGCAGGAGCCCCTGGAGCCAGCTCAGTGCATTGTCCCGGCACCACAAGAAGCTTCGTGGTGAGTGCTACAATTAGGGGATGCAGAGCCATCCCTGAGAGATCAGTTGGTTCAGGCAGAGGTGAGAAAGAAAAGGCATCAGCTGGAATCCCAGATCAGCTTGCTCTGGGTTGAATATCCGCCCTTTGTAATGCTTTCATTTGAAACTGTAAACCCTTGTAATCCTGGCGGATTACATCTCCATAGCCCTTAATGTGCGCGACGCCCAAAGCCATGCAAATGTGGAGGGAGAGAATGGGGCAGCACCACAAACAGCCCTGCTGGATGCAGGATCCTCCACTGCCCTCTCCGTCACCTTGCGTAATCTCCGCTTGCCCTGGGGCAGCAGTGGACAAGGAGGGTGGAGGTTAAAAGGAGGAGGTGGCAGAAGTTTAGAGAAGTGCAATACAAAGTAGTTGATAATTAGATCAGAAGAGATAAGAGAAAAGTAGAGGAAGAAGAGAGGTTTCCAGGCTGCTCAGTGGTATAATTAGATAGATGGGCACTTAGCTGGCTAAGTTGTTCGGTTTGAGTAACCGCTCCAGAAGGCACCGTTGTTTGTACTAATCAGTGACCCAAAGGAAAGGCCAGGCTTTTCACTGCTTTAACACCAAGCCTCTTGAGGGTGCATGGGGCAGCACAGGGACAGTGTCCTCACAGGTTCTAGGTCCTTTTGGAGCAGACATGGGCATGAAGGAGACGTGCTCGAGGCAGAGCCCAGTGTGACGAAGCTTCAGCAGGTTTCTGCTGTTTTCAGTTAGACAATTTGTACGCTTGGAGTTAACCACACACTTAAGTGCTTTTCTGGAGGAAGGCCAGAGTGCCCAGAACTTTGCAGAATGGAGCCCATAGGGGACAACACGTTGCATAGGATGCTCTAGGAGAGGACGCAGGTTTAAAACTTTTAAATGAATTGAGCTTGTGGGAAGGTGACTGGGCTGAAACTCAGAGGTTCAGCTCCCCATTCTTTCACTGGCTTGAGGGGTTGTCAGGAAAGACACTGCCTTTCCTCCAGCATCAGATTCCTCTTTCACAAAATGGGGATCATGATCCTGCACTCAAAATGTTCTGAAATCTGCACACAAAGAGCGTAAGAGTTAAGCATTAGTGCAGTTAGTTCAAACGTGTCTCTAGGGTTTGACCATAAGAGCAGTTCTGCGATGTTTGAACCCATCCCTTACACAAAAGCGTTTAAAGCATCTGGCAGAAGGGGGCAACACTTGCATAAAGGCTTAGGGGATTTTTTGAAGCCGAGCTCTTTCACATCTGCAAGTTTTATCTTTTAATTTCATAATGAATGAGCAATAGTAGCACTTTGCATTTATAGATTGCAGCGTCTTTCATTGGAAAATCTCTAAGCAGTTACAAAGATTCATTGATTGCTTGACAAGCATGAAACGGAAGGGTGACTGTTTTACAAAATGACAGGAAAGAAACATTTAAGCTTTTGAATTTAGGGAGTACCGCTGTCTTCTAGTTCTTTCAGTAGATAAGATCGCCAACTAACGGTAGTCATTTCTGTGTTTAATTAATAATGTAATGCATCCAATATCCAAGCTCGCAGATAATGGGCTTGTAATACAGTCTAACATGCCTCCCATATCATTAAGTTTAACTGTCACACTAAATACCAGATTGTCATGCTACCCTGTCAGTTTTTTCTTTCTTCTTCATGAGCTGGGAACAGGAGCAGCTGTGGGGAAGGAGAAGCTGCAGGGCTGAGATGCTGCAGGGTGGCAATAAAAATTCTTGAGGGAAAAAATCAGGGCTAATTCAGCACCGTGACTTTGAAAGAACAGTGCGGCAGCCAAGAGCTGCAGCCAGCCCCTGGTGTCATGTCCCTCACACTGCAGGTCTGCTCCCAAGCCTGGATTTTTTTTTCCTTCTATTTTTAATGCAAGAGAGGATGAGAGTTGTTTGTTTTGTTTTGTTTTTCTGAGAAAAGATTTTTTTTCCTGTAATTTTTTTTTTCTTAAACAATTAAATACTCTCCCTGTCCTGGAATGGAACATATTTTAACTTGCAAATGTTATTACCTATTACAGAATCCCAATGCTCCATATTCCTAATAATTTATGGCCTTAGACACCCATCTCCATCCCTCGGCTGTTTCTCCCAGGACGCACCGTAGCCCATGAGGATGCAGCCTCCTTGCCAAGACAGGGACTGTCGGGTACCACAGGTGAAGCACCTGACTAAGGATCCCATTTCACTGCGTCTGAAACACACGAATTACTGCTTCAATGAAGCAGAACAACACCAATCCCTGGAAAAATACCCAGGATTAGTATTTTGGTCTTAAGTGAAACTAATCAGAATTTTAAATTTCTACCAAAACAATCACAGAATCATAGAATCCTTAAGGTTGGAAAGGATCTTTAGAGATCATCTAGACCAACCCCTCTGCACACGCAGGGTCACCTAGAGCACGTGGCACAGGACTGTGTCCAAGTGGGCTTTGAAGATCTCCAGAGAAGGAGACTCCACAGCCTCTCTGGGCAGCCTGTTCCAGGGCTCTGTCACCCTCACTGAAGAAATTTTTCCTTAAGTTCCTGTGGAACTTTTGGGGCTTCAGTTTACGGCCATTTCCTCTAGTTCTGTCAGTGGCCACTGCTGAAAAGAGGCCGCCCCATCCTCCTCACTGCCTCCCTTGAGGTACTTGTAGACACAGATCAGGTCCCCTCTCAGCCTCCTCCTCTCCAGGCTGAACAGGCCCAGCTCCTTCAGCCTCTCCTCATAGGGCAGATGTTCCAGGCCCCTCATCATCCTTGTGGTCCTGCGCTGGACTCTCTCCAGTAGATCCACATCCTTCTTGTACTGAGGGGCCAATCAGTTTCTTCAGGAAATTATTTTTGACCAAATCTATTGCTGCGCTGGTTGCAGTGCTAAGCTTCCACTCCCCATGCCTCTGACTCTCATTTTTCATCACAGAGATTTATAGTAATTTCCCTCATACCACTGATTTCTTCATAAGAGAAAAGATCACTCCAGGGACCTACCTTTGTCTCCAGCTACCCTGCTTAACACTTCCAAATATTCCTATTTATGAACTAACATCTGGGTCAGTCTACATAGCATAGTTTGAAAGCCATTAAGACAGATGCCTGCATTTCATTAAGCAAGATTTGATAAGGTGGGTAGGGTTACAGGGCAAGATTACTATGGGAATTCAGTGAATTTAAACCTTCACTCCAGTTAATAAAATCAAACAATACATCATAAAAGTGTCTGGAAATTGGCTCAATAATTGAAATAGAACTGTGTGATGGATGGAGATTTATTGACGTGTGTGGAGGCCTACATTAGAGCATCCTATCTGAATCTCTTTTGAATCCAGATGCTTGAATCTAAATCTATCTTTCAGTTTTAGAGAAGAGATTCTTTTCCAGAATGAAGAAAATCTTGCAAGAATGTCTGGAATGATTTTAAGCTGAAATTTCTCTGGGCTGTCCATGAAATCTCAGGACCATCGAGTGCAATCCCGTGACTGATGTTTACACAGATGTACCTGAACCAGCTCTGAACGGAGCGCGGCGCCGTGGCAGCCTCGAGCCCAGCGCAGGGAAGGCAGCTAAGGCAGCCCTGCTGCTACCGTGTCCACCAGGACCCTTCTCTAGAGCTGGTCTTTGCTTCCCCACTGCTTCTCGGACCAGGTGGGTTTTTGCCCTAAATCTTGGTTCTTTCTCAGGTGCACAGCGGCCGTATCCACCCCGCAGTGACCTCAGCTCAGCGGTGCTGTGTGCTCAGCGCCAGCCTGGGTCCTCTCAGCCTTCACAGCAGCCCCTGGTCCTAGCTGCTTATAGGAAGTGTCCCCTCTGCAACCTTAATGAAGTGTGTGGCAGTCCTCCTCATTAAGACTCACTGTTGTCAATAAAAGAGTCATTAAAGTAGTTTGATGAGGACTGGGAGAAAGAGAAGAGGTGCTACAACACATCTACAGGGCAGAGGGCAGCTCCATCACACATTGCAACCAAACGGCAAGGGATCAATATCACCTTTGCATTAAACTAAAGCTTATCCATCAGCCCGAGGAGCAGCAGCCTCCACAAGAGCTGAGCGTACTGCTCATTTCTGGATTGCCATCTCCGAAAGCCTTCCCTTTGCAGAGCTCCCTTCCTCATGCTGGCCAGCTTTTGCAGGAGCCCTCAAAAATGCTGTCCCAAAGCTGTGTCTGGCATAGGATGCCAGTGGCGTTATCCACCCTCCATATCCAGCTTCAGCAGCAAAAAATTTCTGAGAACTTGCTGCTGGGAGATGCCTCCTCGCTGCTGCCACGCAGAGGACATCCTTGCTGTGTGCCATCACCACGGGGTGATGGAGGAGGAGTTGGAGTAGGAATAGTCTCATTGAGAGGACGGGAGAAGGGTCTAAGCCCTGGACCAAGGCCTGGACTTGGACCTGTGCCCGACACAGTGTGGGCCTTGCCCAGGGCTACCTGGGGACAGTGAAGCCCAGGAGGAAAGCCGGGCGTCCCCGCAGCGCTCGCCTCCCTCGCAGCTCACAACCGCTCCGACCTGCACATTCCGACTGCTGAAAGCGGCAGCGAGGATCTCAGGAAACGGGACGCCTGCCTGGGACGCCTTTATTTTCCTGGGATCTTCCCTTGAGAAGCTCTCCTCGTCTTTCTCTTCCCTGCTTCATCTTGTCCGGTCAGACTATAAACTCCTTCAGGTTTTGTTACATGTGCTAGTGGAACGTTTCATTTTCAGTACTGAAATTAATGGGTTGGCATGATGAAAAACAGCTACAGCCTCTACTATATCTCTAATATATCTCAACACACCTGCTTGCTTCCGAGAAGCCTTAACAACAGATAAAATCCAGGATGTCTAAAAGGTAAATGAATCCAGAGTTTGGCAGTCTAAACCAGGAGCAAAGTCCAGTCATTTAATTTTGCTTAGGGACCAGATTGTTTACAATAACTCGGAGCTGCTGACACTATTTTTGTTTCTTTTTGGCTTCAGAAATTGATGAACAGTAACCTGTACACCCTTATGAGGCAGAGGTGCAGAATCAAATCATAGGGACAAGAGAGGACCACTTAGCTTTAAAAAATGAAAGAGGTTTTGTAAGGGTTGAAACCAACCTCCAACTGAATGACTTAGCTGTACCAAAAGATGCATGAGCTGTTGGGCAATGAGAATGACACGAGCATGTAAACTCTGGGATTACAGCAGAGCATTAGCATGGCATAGCTGATTAGCAAACCTCGAAACATTATTCAAGCAGTCAGGTGCATTACCAGATTGGAGAGTTGCCTTTTTTTCTGAGCTGTTGGTCACTGTCAGAGGCAGCAAATCACACCCAGTGGCCCAACAATTTGACCTGGAATGGTGGGAGCTGTGATGCAGAAATGGATGAACTGGCATCTGTTGTGGAAAAGCAGGAATTAGAGCCTGCTCTGAATTGGCAGGAATCACAGTACCAGGAAGGTAGGACAAAAGGGCAAGTCAGTGCACGATGCAAGGACGTTGAACAAGATGAATTAACAGCGCTGGAAATGCACTTTCAAAGCGGCAGCACAGACTAGATGAACAAATAATCTGATCCAGCTTAACGAGTCCTATGATCCTCCACCTCCTCCATGGAATGGGTGTCCCAGGGTCAGCGTGCGCCCGCCTGAGCACGCACGCATCCTTATCTTATCTAATTACTAGAAGTTTCAGATTAATTTCAGTGCAGCTGCTTGAAAGGGCTGTTATCAGGCAGGGCTTTGTGGTTTAACCTTGTTACCCTTTCGCTGTTAACCTTTCGGAACAGCGGAGAGGGGAGAGCCGCGATGCTGAAGCGCCGGCGAGGGGGCAGCGGCACCTCCGGGTTTGCGCATTGGGCACCTCTGCTGCCCTCCTCCGCCGACGGACACCGGTACCCGCACCCGGAGCAGCCCCAAACGGGGCCGCGTCTCCCGCCAGCCTCTTCAGATCCTTTGCTGCTTCCGACAGAGCAGCGCAGGGCTCTCCCTCTCGCATTTTCCCTCGCGCCGCTCGGCGGCTCGAGGGCTGCCGTGCTTTGTTTCCATAGCTACACCCAATCGCATCCGGCTTCCTGTGAAATTGGATTTCAAAGCAAGACAAGCCTTCAAAGGAATTTGTCCATTTAATGGAATATCATTAGGGGAGAGCTTGTCTGCTGAACTTGGGACCTAAAATGATTAAGGTGGGGCTTTTATCATGTAGGGAGGCAGTCTTACATCCGTGGCCTGTGAAGGTTGATGCTGCATAGCAGTGATGCGCTGGAACTCGCCAGTCCCTGCTAGCCTTCCCCGTTTCCCTCCCAGACGACCCCTCGGCTAAATTTGTAACCTATTCCCACATCCAAAAATGAAAGGGGTAAGAAAAAAATTGCCTGAGAATCTGTAGCAAGGGAAGTGGTTTTGATGGGTCTCCCTTTCTGACAGTTCAGTGCTCCCACCTCGTGACATTGTGATACACCTTGGCGCACAGTGAGGTCCCAGGCTCAGCCCTGCTTGTGCTGTTAGGAGCCTCTGTTGTGCCCTGGTGAAAGCAGCAAGCACTAATTTTAGTGAAGCTGTGTGGTTTTGTGCCTGTGGTCAACAGAGCCTGATTGCTTCCTTTTTTTTGCTGTCCCCAAACATTTGCTATGTTGGGAAATGATAATTAAAAAATCATATGCCAGGCATAACATTTCAGAAGAGTGAAAGTAGCAGAATAACATTACTTATATGCTATAATCCTAAGTATTTGGTTACTACTACTGAAGGATACCAGGATACTCCGCAAACTAAGGACTGGATCATGTACACTTAATCCTTGGGAAACCTCTAGTTAGTCCTTGGAATCGTTGCTGAGTATCAGCTAAGGAAGACTGTGTTTGATTTTGTCAGTATTGACCCTAAAATTTGGGAATGTGAGGACAAAAACAATTGCTACATTCTCACAGCCAAGCCAGCCCATGCTAATTCACTTATATAGGAGAGGAGCAGATGTAAGACTGTGTGTTAATCTAATGCAATGCCATTTTTGTTTTGTAGAGTGCAGTTTGCATTTATTGCCTGTCATAAAGCAAGTTAAAGTGTGCAAGCCCATTCTTCTGCTGGGCAAGACACAGAAATATGAACGCTCCTTACGATCCAGCTTGCATCCTGCATAGAAAGAGGGGAAGGGTTATTGCAGACGAGCCCTTCTCTTCCCCTGCGCATTACAGGGAAGGAACTGGCCTGTGCCTGGACCAGATCCAGCCCTCAGCACATCTTGCACTGGGAGCAGGCATCGGAGGTTAAATAAATGGCCACACATCCACACACAGCTCCTGGGTCTCCTCTGCCAGCAGGTGCACCAAATTGTGAGATAATGAAGGAAATAACATGCCAAGTGCCACCTGATTTAAATGCTAATGCAGGGAGCCTCCTTTCAGCTGTGTTGCTCTGGGGGGTGGTTTCAGGTGCTTCTGCAGGTTGTTGGCTGGAGTTTTTTCTCCTCCTGGGGAGGAGGGAGGTCCTGGGGTGCTGGTTCTGGCACGTTCTGGGTGCTTTAGCACCTTCACCCATTGCAAGAGGGCTGGAGGTGCTGCCGGAGGAGGCAGTGGGGCCCCTGGTTCCTCCTACCTTCCCCGGGGCTCCCCCGCCTCTGCGCTTCCTCCCTTGCTCAGCCCTGCCTGGGGACAGGGACGCGGAGCAGCAGCAGCAGCTGCTGTTGGGCTCCTGCGGAGAGGAGGCGGCAGGGAGCATGATCCCAGAGGAGATTCAGAGGCTCCTTGAAGGTAACTGCAGCTTCCTCCTTGTTCCCTGCCTGCTGGGCTGGGGCAAACCTGCTACCGGTGCAGGGGAAGAGGCTTAAGAGCGGAGCAGGGAGGCTCTGGAGCTCTCCTTGCTGAGGCTGGTGCTGTGGGCTGCTCGGGTTGTGTCTCCCTTCCTCCTTGCCCACGGCAGGGAGTGGAGCTGCCTGTCCTGGTGCCCTTGGGAATGTCCCTGTGCTGCTTGAAGGGGTAAAGTGTGGCAGTGGTTGCCCCAAAGCCCCTGTGTGTGAGACTGGTTGCAGGAGGCATGAGCAGACACTGTCCCTCCTGGGCACTTTTGGATAGGGTGTGGAGTGACTCCATGGGCCAGTGTCACTGCAGCAGGACAAGGGAGCTGGTACAAAGGGTGGAAGAAGCTTGCGTGCTACAGTAACAGCATTCAAGGGATGCTCTAAACTTGCAACTTTGAGGCTGTTTTTGTGTTAGCAGTCTGTCTTGTGCATTATTTTATTTAATTTATTAAATAGTCAAGTTAAAAGCTGCTAGAGCCCCAAGTTCCCTTTCTGCTGTGACTGAATGGCCACCTGGTGCCTTCTTGTGGGAAGGATTCACACGAACGAAGGGGAAGTCGCCGAGAGTTTCACTCCTCAGCCCTGTCTTTGCTCTCCACGTTCAAGTCTGTCCATGTGCAGACTTCCTTCTGCCCTACAAATTCTCTCTAACCTCCTTGTAAATGAAACTTGAAAGCAGCATCGAGCGCGAGGGCCTGAGCCCTTGGGTGCTGGACTGTGCTGAGGGTCTTGAGCGTTTTGCTGCTTGCCACATGGAGCGTTGTGCCCAAACCTGCCCATTCTGCGTTGAGGTTTGACCTTCTGTGTCCTATCGGGATGGTCCTGACGGCTTGGGGCATGAGCCCCTTTCACACCGAGCCTTGGGGTAACTTCCATGCTGGGGATCTGTCAGTTAGAGAGGGCGAGTGCAGCCTCCAAGCCCATCAACCCTCCCTTCCAAATGCCTTGTGTCTTCCCCCAGATGTAGGTGTAAATTTTCTCCTCCCTTTTTTAATCATTGGGGCTCCGGTGAAGTTCACCCTTTCACATTTTTGATGTGCAGCACTTTATTGTTCAGTGCTGACACTTCTGTAAACAACTCATTTCTGCACCTGCCACCTTCCTTTAACTTAGATTATTTTCTTGTTAGCTGACTGTTTTTAATTGAAGGCTTCAGCTCTCCTTCTAAAGCACAGCCTTTGTTTGCTGACAAGTATAGCAGGCTATGAATGGAGATTAATTGCGTGTCACATACCTCTGTATCAAACTTGCTGTGTCTTAACAATCTCCCCAGTCTCAAGGCCTTCCAGTGGCTAAGGAGTTTCTTAGCTGTATCGACTAGAAAGGAGGAGCTCAAGCTATTTCCCTGTTTGCCAACTGCATTGCAATAGGAATTCTTTTATTTAAAATAAAAATCACAAGCGTGGAGGAAGCCTGTACATCAGTAACATCAATTTTGGCGTATTAGAGTTAGGTCTGTGATGTAGGACCCTGTGCAAGGTGCACAGGAGCAGCGTGAAGGCCCCTAAGGAGCAGATATCACCCCGACATCTCTGAGGTTGGAATGGCTAGAGGCCAATGTGCTCTGTCCGATCCTCTCTACGCAGCAATCCTGCACTGCTTATAAATAGTTGTTATCTCTTTCTGAGTACTTTAAGCTTCATGTTGCAAGTAAGTGACCAGAGTTCTCATCAAAGCTATGCAGTCAGTTAACTGCAGAAGGTTTCACTTTTGGTTTTAGATGATTGCTTTTAAAATTACTTTGGTTGAGGGTATTTCATGTTTGTTTAGGATATTTCTTCTAAAGACTGAAACAAGGCTTCTAAAAACACTGTGATACATCCCTGATAAATATAGGGAGTGTATTCTCATCTTGTGAAAGCAAATGCAGTCTGGCAGTGATGGCCTCCCCTCGCCTGCCCTGCCGATCCCTCTCCTTGTGCCAGCTGGTGGGTCTGAAAAGCCGTTTTCTTGCTGGCGCTTGGGCAGCGGAGGTCAAGCCAGGTGCTGCTCTGGGACGCTGCCTGCACCTGCGAAGCACAACAAAGCTGGCAGCTGCTAATTTCCAGTCAAGCAGCCTTAATGTTGGCTTAAAAACAATCCAAGGCTGTTTTGTGAAAGCAGGCATCGAAACAGCTCAGCCTCTGCAGAGTGTTAAATACCAAGGAGTCTGGGGTTGAGACTTCAGAGTTGAAGGTTGAGGAAGGTGGATTTGGCTCCTGCATCTTGCTGCGTGGGAGAGGTTGTCCCCTTCTGTCCC
>JAUBNY010000201.1:853858-864285 GCA_032275445.1 Crypturellus soui
TTCAGAGTTGAAGGTTGAGGAAGGTGGATTTGGCTCCTGCATCTTGCTGCGTGGGAGAGGTTGTCCCCTTCTGTCCCTTGCAGGAGGATGGATGAAGATGGCTTCAGGTCCCAGGGCTTTCTCTGACTCATTCCACAGGAGCAGGATGGCTTATCTTCAATGTTAGCTCCCATTTATATCATCCTCTCTGAAATGAGCTTGCAGAAAAGGCAAGAAGCTGTGTGATAGCTCCCAGCATTTATTTTGCCAAGTGAGATGAGGGATAATGTAACAGGCTTTTCAAACCCCTAGCTGTCTTGGGACCCATCCTGGAGACATTAAAGCAATTGCACGGCCACCTAAGGTATCTGATACCCTTCTTGTCTGCGTCTCCCAGCCCCAGCTTTGTGCCCTGCAATAGCTGCTTTAAACTCCCCCCCTAATTTTTCGCAGCCAGCTGGGTGACTAACAGCAGGAGGGAGTGTGTGATGCATCAAATTAGTGTTGGAGGAGACTGGCTGGCTCAGCATTAACTTGCACAGCTAAAAACTTGCAGTTTTGTGGGTCTAACTCCTCTCTGTAAGGGGAATTAGTTTTTTTTTTTTTTTTCTTGGCCTTCTTATAGCAGAGAAGCAGAAAAGAGCAGAAATGTGAATGTGCATGGAGAGAATACATGTGGTATTTTAATACCCTTCAGCCCTGCTCATTGAGTGCTGATTAACTCCTAGAATTTAATGCTGCCATTAAAAGGTTATTTACTACCTGGACTTCAGCACTTGTGACATATTTCTTTATGATGCTGTGCATCTCCCACAGGATTAAAGTGAATGACTGCAACTGCCTCTAGAAACTCTCCTGAAACACTTGATGAAATCTGAACTCTTTTTTTTTTTTTCCTTACCTTTTTAGCTGCAGGAAATGAAAAGGAGAGTCCTGTAAACTTTCAGAGTGGATCACAGAGAGCAATCTATAAACATCAAGAATATAATGTTACAGACAAGCAGTAAAACTAACATTAGGGTGATTTACTCTAGAGCTGCTTACATATTGCTCTTCCTGATCCACTTTGAGGGTTTATGGTTAGGCTTTCTTTTTCATTTCCTGGTGCTATAAACACAGTGGCTGCCTCTGAAAGGGCTCTGCCTTGCAGAAGTGACCGTGGCTTTATTATAACTTATCCAGCAGCTGATCTGTGCTGACATCCCAGTAAGTAAATACTGTATTAGCGCTAATCATAGACTTGTGGAGCTAATCTGCACTTAAAAAGAGAGGGAAACCAATGATATTTACACAAGTTTGGGAGGCTTTTTCCTTTTTTTCGTAGTGGAAGTGCAGTCTGTGCATAGGTCCTCTAGCTGACCTGGTTTTAGTGTGCTGTTTTTAAGCTGGCTTGTATATAATAAATTGTTCCCTTGGCCTCCATCTGTTTTGAAAGCTCCTTGCAGCAAGATGCATCTTTTGTGTTTAGCAAATACAAATTACATATATCTATGTACTGGGGTAAGTGGTTTGAGCCCTGTATTGTTAGGCCTGTCGGAAGCAAGCACTGTATCTTGGATTTACAATTACAGAAATGCATGGCTATGTACTGAAAACGAAACTTAGCCTGAGGATTACAAGATTGGCCTGGGATTTAAAAGGCTTCACTCAGCTGCTGTGCCGCAAGTTTCTGCATCCTCCTTGGCAAGCTACTTAGGGCTAAATTACCAGCAGTGAACTCGGTATTAATAAGCATTTGGGCCTGACACCTCTGTGCTCCTGGAGCTCCCAAATTGCTGTGGCTGCTGGCGTGGCTTTGAGAGCAGCGCTCGGAATCGGCGTGTTATTGCCCACGAGCTGAGCTGCGGCGCCGGCGCGTGTCCGTGCCGGGGGTGTTGTGCTACGAGGCTGTGATATCTCACTGCTGTATCCAGGCTTCAGCCTCTGCTTCTCAGCTATGAAGGAGCAGCTGTAGTGTAGCCATCCAGAAACGAGGCAAGGACCATTACAAACGCGAGCGTTACGAGCGGGACTCGCTCCTCCTTCCCAAGCGCTCCCTCCTGTTGCCTAATTGCCTTGGCGGTGCCACTTGCTCTGTCCTTGCTCGTGCTCCTGCCTTTAGAGAGCTGTTAGACCTGCAAGCTGTCCTGGAGTGTGTTGCAGGCAGGTGGCAGGAAGAAATGAGGGCTTGTGATTCCTGGTAGGAAGAGGTTTTCATTCCTCTTGTGGCACTTTGATCTTGAGATGTGATTGCAGGTGGAGGAGCAGGGGCTGTGCGGGAGCGGCGCAGGCTCCCGGCGTGCGCTAAAAGCGGAGCTGGCTGCTGCCCCGGCAGCTGAAGCATAAGGAACGGGGAGCCTCGCAGGCAGGATATTAAACTGACATTAGTGGCACAGTATGGTGTGCGTGTTAAAGGTCAGAGGCCTGTGGACGTGCAGCGCCGTCAGTCTGAAGCCTCTCTGCTAGAGGAAACCAGAAGTTATGCCACTGCAATATGGGGTGTGATGCTCCCCCATACAGGGCTGGTGAGACTGTAACTGTTCTATTTCCAAGCATTTTAAAAAAGGATTTCTTGCAAATAACATAAGACTTATATAAATAGACACTTAATCCCTTTATCTTGCAGTTTGGGTTAAATTTTTGCATGCAGATGTGGCTTCCAAGTGAGTTGTAACCTTGTCTAAAGCAAGAACATATGATTATTATTTTGCATAGGAGTAAATCTGCATTAAAACTCTAGTCTGATTAGAGGGGGAGTGAGGCTTTCATGCTTTCTCTTGCCTGACTGTCTGCGAGCGAGCCCAGGAGGTTGTATTTCAGCAGTAACCTTGAAGGGGAACACATGCTGTGATACAAGTACGTGCTGGCTTGGGCTCAACCAACCTGTTGTTTGTACTTGTCCTCTTCAGAGATGCTCTGTTACATACACGGTGGAAACAGCAGCTTTTTGTTCCCTTGAAATGTTGGTCAATATCCCGTATTGGCATTTTAGTGTTCACCTGCCCTGAATCTCCTGCCTCCAACCCTTCAGTGCCTTGTTCACCGAGTGATGTCTTCAGGCTCATTCCCATCTCTAGCTCAGTCTGCTGGGTTCTGCAATCCCGGATTTTCCCTGTTTGTGCCTGGGTCTGTTTGTCAGCTGAGAACTGATGCCTTTCTGGTGGCCTTAGCTTTGTCTTTGTCTTCCCAGATGCTGAAAGTTACCTGGCAGATGGCCTGCAGAATGAGAACTTGAGCCCTAAAGCAAGGGAGCAGAGGGATGCGATTCTCTTTGGCTTCCAGCAAGTCAAAACCAGGTTTGTGTTGTCTGTGATACTCTGCAATGAGAATGCTCCAAAGTTACATCTTGGTATCCCGTGTGCTCGCTATAACCCTCTGGGTACTTTGGCCATGTTTCCAAAGTTAAGGGGACTTTGGGGTTTGGTAGAATGTGAGCGAGCTGCATGTTGGTTAACACATTATTAACACTATTAACACTGACCTGTTGGACATGATTATCTGCAAATCATTATTTGTTTAGAATTTTTGCATTTTGGAACATGAGTTGCACCTTGCACAGCACCCGTGGACCTGATCCTGTCCTATGCTTCTCCCTTTTGCTGTAGAGCATTTGGAGGGGAGAGGGGAAACATCTCTTGATGCTCAGGCCTTTGGACAACTGGATAGTGAGCGAATACTCATGCTGCTGGCTTGTGACTCAAAGTATTTCAGGGACAGTTCCTGAACCTAAATCTGCATTGCCTGGGCTTTGGTTCAGTAAAAACGAAAGATGACGCCCCCTGAGTTAGAGGTCTGAGCTGGGTTCCAAAATCAACTGTCCCAAAAATGGTTCAGGTCAGATAAGTCCTAATGAGACTGCAAGTTGCATAATTTGGATTCGAATGAAGCAAACAAAGGATGTTCACTGTGTTTGGAGAAATTCAAGCAACATAAACCTCCAGAAACCTGTCTACTGTTTAAATAAAACTTTCAGTCTCCTCTGTTACTGTTCTGGCTAGAAATATGATCTAAAGCTCCCTGTTGTTGCTCAGCTTATACGATACAAGCTGTCACTTGAGGTTAAGCTGGCAATAAAACTCAGGGTGGATGAGTGATCTTAGCATCCAGTGTAAATAAAACTTCAGTCGAGTCCCCGAGAAGCAGAGAATTTTAGCCTTTGGAAGGGCACAGCCAGACTCTATTCCCTGCAGTCCCACTGAAGAACTTTGCAAGATGCCCTGCTGTATCTTAATCGATCTTTCCTGCTGGCTAATTAAGCATCAGTTTTACTCAGCAACTCGGGACTGTGTAATTATCAGCCTGGGTTGCCCTGAATAATTGAAACAAGCTGGATGCAGAAGATAGAAGCTTTTGGAAAAATTAGGCTGTAGCATCTTTGATGTGTGCAGCAGTGTCCTGCAACACTGCAGGAAGAAGTGCTTGACTGCCCAGTTAAGGCTATATTTTGTAAAAAATGTTCTCAAAAAGATCTGAATTTTCTGAAAAAAAGCTGAATTCTGAACCTAAAATATTCAGACATCAAGGAATTCTCTGCACAACATTCCTCAGATCACGCAGCTTTGACAGTTCTTTATCTTCCTAGTCTCTCTTTTTAATTAAAAGCAAATAGCATGGAACTTGATAAATATATGAGGTGTTTAGCAAACTTGGAAACAGAATTGTTCTTGCTTTCTGAAGTAAGTGTTTTCTCTCCATGTGCTGATGGAGCTGAGAATGGCACTGAAGCTGCTAAATTGGTCTAGGTTTTCCAGGGCTGCCGGTGGTGTCAATAACTTAAGAAAGGGATCCTGGCCACAGCTGTGGTGCTTTGTAACCCAGAGCCCTCAGCTTTGGCTCTTGGAGGTTTCCCATGTTAGAATACGGTTTAGGGTAAAGCTTTTGGAACAAAGTCATCTTGGATAGGCAGGAAACTCATCCTCCAACAGGAGGGGATGCTCAAGTCCAGGTTGGGTCTTAATTTGTCACTCATTGAAAATAACTACCAGATACTCCTGGGGAGGAAAGTGAGACCCTGCAGCACTGTGGGTTTCCTACTTGTGTTTTATTGCCTTGTGGCATTTGGAAACAGTGAGATGAACAGAGTATACAAATGTCCTCGTTTTGACCTGGGCCATTCGCACAATGATTTGCGGTGGCAGATTACAGTAATAACGGCTGCTTCTTTCATTTGAAAGTATGTAAGCAGGCCCTGCCTGCGGGGACGAGGCGCAGGTCTGTCTCTTCGGGGAGCTTCCTGTGGCTTTTGCGGCGGGGATGCAGGAAATCATCAGCCGTCGCGTTCAGGAAGCGCCTGCCTCCCCGGCGCGGGCCTCGCTCCCTGCCTTTCCCCCCTGTACCGTGAAACACAACACGGCGAGTAGAGTTTCATTATTTGGGGTCATAATGGATGCGAGTGAACTGCCAAGCTGCCGAGGAGAGACACGTGTGTCTCTGGAAGGGAAAAAGCTCCATCTAGCATGATTATCCTGAGCTGGACTCAATAACTGCTCCTGTAACTTGGCCTTCGGGTCTTTATATCCCTGCTCTCCCCATGGCCTAATAACGCTTCCCCCCAGGAGCTTTGCTGATGGCTGTAATGTGAACAAGTAGTCGGGCTTTACGTCTCCGTGTGCTACCTGGGAGGATATATCGTTCCCAGCTTAGCGCGGGAGCGCGGTAGGTAGGAGCGCGCTGTGTTCGCAGGGTGTAATTTCTTGTGAGGCCACCGTGTCGGAGGTGTCACAGGCTGTGGGGAGGCCGCTGCCATACGGCTGAGTTAGGAGTCTCTCTGCTGTTTTACTTTCGGAATTCATTTGCTTATTTAACGTGCGCTGTGTTGAAACAGTCCATTTTCTTTCTGTTAACATGGATCCTGTTGCACCTCCTGGTCTCTTGCGTGTAAATCCTGTCCTGGCCGTTGTTTTGGTGACCACTGATGGTGGTGATGGCCCTGCTGGGTCACTGCCTGTCCCAGCTGCTCCTTGTGGGATCGGTGAGGACGAGCCTGGAGCACAGCCGGATGCTCCATCCCCAGGGCACGGCAGGGCGAGGGATGAGGCTCTGGCAGCGCTGCGGTGCCCTGCAGGAGGGTGAGCCCAGCTTGTGCGGCACCGGGAAGGGCACGAGCTGCCCTGGCCTCAGCGTGTTCCTGGGGCAGAGCTACAGGGCCTGAACACGCTGCTGCACGAGCAGCTTCCCGGCAGTGAAGGAGAAGGAGCAGCGCCTGCTCCAGGGCTGCTGCCCTGCTCTGAGCCCTCCTACGAGTGTCCCCGCTCCCAACTTGGCATCTATAGTAGCGTGTGTGGAGCTACCCGCATCCTGAGTGTGCTCGTTAGTCCTGTATGGGGGGAAGAAAAGGCATTTGTATCAGATAAAACACCTCTTCAAAAGTGGTTTTTGATTGGGGAAGGGGAGGGAGAGGACATAGTGCCAGGACTTTTTCCTCTAGAAACCTCAAAGGTTGTCGGTTGCTTCTGTTTTGGATCCACTGGTGCCAAGGATTTGCTTCCTACTGCGCCTTGGGAATGTCGCTGCTGTTTCTTGGGTCTTGGAGCCTGTTGTGGAACGAGCAGCAGATGTCCGACACCTGGGATGGATCGGACACATGACTCCGCTCGGGAACACAAGCCCATTCTTGTCCTTTGGCAAGAGCAGTAACCAAAAAAAGTCGTCTTGCTGTTAAATGACCTCACCTCAGCACTGAGACATTTCTAGAGCAGTTACGATGGTAGGGGGTGAGATGGGGAGAATGGGATTTATTTAGAAATATAGAGATAAATAGTTCCTCCTCCTCCTTAGAGCTGGCTAGTCATTTAAGCTCCCTGTTGGAAGGCAAGCTTGCAATGATGGAAACAAATTCCTAGTATTTTTTTTTTTCCTCCCTAAGGTGAAATCTAGTAATGCTAGAAGGAGTGCAGGGCAGACCTGTTCTATATCAAAGCAGAAATGAAGAGAAATAGGCTTAATTAATGTTGAGCTTCATGGGTACACCCACTAGGAAATCCAAAATAGACTCTGAAACTCTACCTTTAATTTGCTCCGCTGTGACTAAAACAATGATGTGACCCTGAGGCCCAATCCTGCTACTCAAAACTAATATCCAGGGCTCTCTTCTGACATTCCTACCACCAGCTGGAGCTCCAGTAAAGCCGAGGTTCTCTAGCCCTATATAAAAAGCCAAAAGGCTCTTTTTACTGCCTCGCTATTCCTTCGTAAAGCTTGTTGGAGCATTCCCAGCATCACTGCTGTGCTGTCAGTGCGAACCCAAGGCTGCACAGGGTCTTGTGGCTGCATGATGGACTTTGCATGTGGGCACCAACCACTAAACTGCTGCTTACGGCAGTTCACAGCTGTAACTTCAACCCCGGAGGAGCTTTGGTCAAACTCCTGGGTCAGACTTGAGCCCGTCTGTAGTCAGGTGCTATAGCAGGACTCCAAAAAGCTAAGAAGGGAAATACAGACAGAAGTGGGTTTAAAACAGCCTCCTCTTGCTCTGTTTTAACAAACTTTTAATTGTATTAATTGCATCTGTTATTTTAATTTCCAACATTATTTTAAAGTTTTGAAATTGGAATGAGAGAAAATGCAATTTCAGGGTAATTCTGCTTCATTAGTGTAACTGCACTGGCTGTAATTCCTCCCAATATTAAACTCATTATGTTGAATAACATGAAATATCAGGATAAAGAGGAATTTAAGGATGTGACCTGATGGGCAGATAATTGAGCTCCGCACATTAACATGAGAGCTGGTCTGGCCCCGCCACATTGGCCTTAATTAGGCAGTGCTGTTCTCCAGAGACATTCATTCGCTCAGCAGCGAGATGATCCTGCAGAGCAGGGTTTTGTGCAGGCTGACTTTGGCCGTAGATGCATCTTGCAAAAACTCCGAGGAAGCCCCTGGCACTTCAGAAGCACTTGGAAATGTTGGATTTGTGTTTGTCTGCTCTGTAAATGAGCTTCCCCCATGTTCATTTTTCTTGTGTTTTGTGCAGGGGAGATGTGACCCTCTCCCGGGCAGGGGATCACGGTGCTGCTTTGGGGACATTAAGTGCTCTGCACCAGCTGGTGTTAATGGAGATCTAAAGCCTCCTACCACCCCGCACCAATAAATCTGTGCCGGGGTGTGTGAGCACAGGCATTCCTGCACTCTGCAGCAGCCAGGTTTAATACTGACCACGGCGCTTGCTTCTTTTTCAAGTCTGGTAGCGTCTCTGTTGGGATGTTCCTAATCCATTCTGTAATTGCAGGAGGCTTTTATTTTTTAAGAGATGAGGAAGTAATTCATATTGTGGTATCATGTGGAAGGAGGACAAATTCAACTGCGCGGTTATGTCCTACCTGTGTTTATACCTGGGAAGAATGTGGCCATTCGCTCTGCCAGTAATGCAGTTTGGTGCCTTCTGGGTTAGAATCATTTCGGTAATTTGCATCATTTTCCATTTCAGCTGATAAAATTACCCCTGTTTCCCCATCCATTTCCTTGGGAATGCATTGTTAATCTGAAACCTGAGGACTGTAAATGATTGAAATTGTGTAACCAGAGTCTTTGCGTTGCTGCTGCTGCTTCTGTAACGTTTGACGGAGAAATGCATTTGAAGTGGTTTGTAACCGGCCCTGCTAATGGTGAACTCCCCAGTTCCGTTCTCATCTTTTCTTCCTGTTTGAAACCTTGTACAGCATTGATTTAAGAAAAAAAGAATTTTGCAAACATTAAAAACCAACAAATATTGTGCATCAAACAAATTAGACTGTCTTGAAATATCTAATCTAATATCATCTGTGGTGATATTATTGTTCTTAATTGGTCAAGAAAATGCAGAAAACTTGATTGAAACTTGGCTTTATGTTATGGTTCCTGCTGAAATTGAGTCAGAGGAAGGTGGGGGTCAGACTCTTACAGAGCTGAAGCTGCAGAGAGACCGTTACAGCCACCAAGGCTGACACCTTCCCCTGCGTAATGCAGACCCCAAGATTTCAGAGGGCAGTTTTGCTTCTAGCCCTGAATGGATCTGTCCTGATTCCATCAGATTTGGGGTTCAGCAGAGGTAGCACCTGCTGTCAGCGAGCTCTGGAGCTGTGCCCTGGAGAGGAGGGTGCTGAGCACGAGTTTTACTGGATTTTTCTACCGTTTTTGAATAACTTTGAAAATGACTGTGGAAAGGAAATCCTGCTGTCTTGAGGGAGTAGTACAATAAGTCTCTAGATTCTCTGCTTTGCTCTATTTAAGTTTCATAAGTTGATGCTAACACTGCTTCCAGTCTTGCTCTTTCTGCTATGAACCGTTTGCAGTAGCTCTGAGAGGGCTCTGAAGTCCAAGTCCTGGCTTAGGAGACAGCAGCAGGTTCTGGGACATGCGGAGCAGATCCCGGGAAGTGGTGGCAGCTCTGGCTCCAGGCCGAAAGGACAGTGTGTTCCTGGCGCCAGCGAAGCGTTCTGGCCAACCTGTCTGCTCAGGGACTCTGTTTTTCTCTGTAAAATGTCAACACTTCCTCCTTCTCATGAGGCTTCACCCTTTGAGGTTTGTTTAGACAGCTGAGTTGCAATTTTGATTGGGGAGCCCAGCTGGAAACCTAGCTACTATGAGGCTCATAAATTAGAGCTGGGATATGTGTGGTTTTCAGGAGCAAAGAATATAAAAGGCTTTCTGGAAAGTGAAGCACCTTGGTGTGTTCCTGTTGAGTGTTCCTCAAAAGCTGCATATGATCATGAGAACCCATTTGTGTCTGAATAGAACAAATCTGTGCCTTCTGGCGGGGCCCAGAATATCCCCAATGATATTGGGGAGTACGTGGGGGAGATACCAGGGCAATGTCCCTTGTTGGAGTATTGGCAGTGCAGCACTCGCTCTTGGACTTCCTAATGAAAATTGGACACTTTTTGGTTAGGTTTTTGCTTTATTTATCACACCAAATTTCTCAAACTCCTTGAATCTGTTTTGCTGAAGCTAGTTAAGCATTTGATAAGAATTTTGCTCTGCACCCATGTTCTCGAGCTCTAATATGTGTTAGCCCTTCATATTTGGCTGAAAACCCTTTGCTGTGCTGTGCATCAACTGCTGTTCTGCATAGGGGATTCCAGCCACAGCTGCTGGATAGGAAACTTTAATAAAATAGTGCTGAAGAGAAGCAGCTGAGATGACCAAAAATAGCTATTACAAAGCCTTTTCACAAATTTTTTAGTTAAGAAACTGAACTGAAGCTTTCTCACTTATGCTTGTAAAATCTACAAATCAATAACTAAGGATGAAAATTTCAAACCTAATCCCAAGGCAAGGAGCTTCCAGAAGGGAGATGCAGCAGTGAGCAGGGAATAGATGTTTGGTTTCTAACTTGTACTGTCTGGCTAGATGCAAAATATGTCCAGGGCAATTCAAACTTTCTCAATTGTTTGCTGGGAAAAACTATTGGAATGTAACTTTCAGACTAAACCTCCCATAAAGCCAAAAGAAACTATAACCTGCCTGTTGCCCAAAGACAGAACATCTGTAAA
>JAUBNY010000201.1:864385-879371 GCA_032275445.1 Crypturellus soui
CGAATATTCTGGCTGCCTCTTAAAATGATGCAAATGTAACTTGCTGAGTAGCTATTGAGGTACCTGCAGGTAGGGGGAAAAACCTCCAGGTAAGTTGCTGTTCCCTGACCTTAGAGCTGTGTAAAGCACCATGGTGCAGGGGAAACAAATTTCATCATTTAAGTGAACAAACTGAGAATATTATGTATCGTATGTAGGTGCCTTTTACCCGCTCAAGTAATTTATTCAAGACTTTTCATACAGTCAATGGCAGATGAAGGAATTAGATCATTTCTCTTTCATCTTCCATAAGAACAAACCATTTCCCCCCAACTCCTGATTAAATTTTGAACTAACTTTCGTTCTCTGCTTAAGTCTTTCCAGAGTGAAAATGATCAAAGCATGAGATTAAAGACATATCTTGATTCGATGAGATTAGAATTTGACTGTTTCCTTATGCTTTAAAAAAGGCATCTTCTGATATTTCTTTCTCCCCCTCCCCACCTCTTAAATTTGATCAGAGTGAAGCTAACATGGGATTGCTGGTCCAGTAGGAAATGGAACTCAATTTTACATTTTTTTAAACCATTTTAGTGTATTAAAAATGACAGAGGTTAGAAACAAAGCTCTTATACTTTTATTGAACTGGAATTAGAAGTGACAGAAAATCATTTTGGTCCTAGTGCAGTAAATGTTATCACTAAAACATGTTCAGGGGAGATTAGGACAGTCTCTCAAGCACAAGAGACAAAAGTTCACAAAACACAAAGCGATTTCTCTGTCCTTGGCTCCCAGTCACTGTCTGCTCGGGAGACAAAAGTATTTCAGCCCTGGGTGCGCGTTGGGCTGCAGGGCTGGGGATGCAAACGGCGCTGAGCTCCGAGGAGGGAGGTTTCTCCGTGCCAAGGTGCCAAATGCGGCACAGAGGCTTGGGGGAAGTGGGGCCTTGTGTGGGGCTGAGGGCCTCTGTGCGGTGTGACTTTATCTCTGAAAACCACCGCAGAGCAAATGTTTGAATAATGCTAAGACTGGCTGGAAACCGGAGGATGGAGGGGCCTTTCTGGCCATTGCCCTGATCTTGGACTGGGCCTGACACTTCTCTGTGTTTTGGAGGTTGGATGTGGCTGTGTTAGGATCCACAGTGAGGAGCTCCTGGTAAAATGGGGACCACTGCCAAGAGCATCCAAAGGTCCAGAGGTGCCTTCCTGGCCCCGGGCGCGATGTGGTGCCTCTTTCAAGTTTTAATCTGGGTTCTGTAACCTTCCTCTGTTGCTAAACAAGGACAGTATCTGCTGCATGGGGAGAATTTCCAGCAGGATGGGGAAGCTCTCGAACTAGAGCCCTACAGAGCACGGCTGTTCCATGGCGCAACCCCCTTTGCAGGGACTTCTCCTCTATCTGTGCGTACTTTTTCCTGTCCAAACCAAGCAAGTCAAATATTAGGCCCTTAATCAGAATTCTCTTGTTGTTTTCTAATTAATCTGTGTCAGTTGCTTGAATGTTTGTGTAAAATCATTTTCTTCATGAAAGCTTTTAATGAGGAAACAAATTGATTGGATTTTTTTACATACTGGATTCTTGCCATTAATACCTATAGACCAACCCTCTGTTACACATCTTGCTTATGAATGGGTCACTTTGTAGCTCATTCCCAGCCCTTGATCTGCTTCCAAAGATTGCCTGTGCTATTTCTTCATTAAAATAACTCGGATCTTGGCCCAAGATGTGCTCCAAGTGTGAGAAATGAAGTCATGGAGGGTTTCTCTTCTGCACAGCTGTTCCTGCGATGGGTCTGCATATCTGCTTGTCGTGTCCTGCCTGTCCCCAGGTCAATACCCCGTGTCCAACACTTTGGGCTTCCAGGTGCTGTCATAAGATGAGCAGGTAGCACAATGCAACGCATCCTGTGAGCTTTCCTCTCTGCTTCCAAAGGGGAAGTTTTAATCTGAGTTTTGTAACCTTCCCCTGCTGCTAAACGAGGACAGAATCTGCTGCATGGGGAGAATTTCCAGCAGGATGGGGAAGCTCTCGAACTAGAGCCCTAGAGAGCTGGCATGTAAGAAAGATAGGAAGGAGGTGAGTAAAGGAATGGGAAAACGCAGAAGCAAGGTGCTAAAACCGATCAGGACGTCTGGGTCCAAGTGTTTTCTTCTGATTTTCTTGGTGAGCTGCTTCCATAGAGCTCGTCCCTGCAAACAGCACTGCGAAACGGGTGCTCTGGGTGCAACTCTGCAAGGGCTTTGTGTCTCACACCCCTTGCAGCAATGTGAATAGGACTGCAAAAGAAGGGCCACGGAAGCCTCATTTTTGAAGAAAAGGCCCGTTCTTATGGGGGGAAGAAAAAAAGCATCTTTGTAACCCTTGAAGGGGAGATCTAACTAGTGGAGAAAGTTCCTGCAGGTAGCGGGGCTCGTCGTGGGGGCCGGCGAGCGTCCGCAGGGCTTGCACTGCCTCCCGAGGCTGCTTCACAAAACGTGTTTTGGCCATTTGCTGCGTTTCCGGCAGCGTGTCTGATATAATTCTCCCATCTGTCACTTATTCATTAGGCTGGAACAAATCATTAAGAAAATAATATATGCTTATGCCTGTCCTTTTTTGTCTTTTAGGTATCATTTGGAGTTTCTGCCCCGAGGTGAGTTCAGTTGGAGGGAAGGAGGGTATTTTCTGACTGTTGTTATCAGTTTAGGGGATTGAGAAGGACCGTTTGTGTGGTGTTTTCTGTGCAAAATCGGCAAAAGGAGCTTAACCTGAATGTTTAGTTACGCACGACGGGTGTTGGGGCGGAATGGGGCAAAGCCCCAGTGAAGGCATCGGCAGGAGCTGAGGGTAGTGCTGCTGGGTGGCAGCAGGTACCCTCCTTAGGCTGGAGGCTAAGCGAACCAAACTGCAGCTGACTTGAGGCAGAGACTATCCCCATGTCTGGGTAAGCTTCAGGCTGCTTCCAGTTACTTCTGTGCCAGCCCCAACTTGAAACTGAATCCTTGTCTCCAAATGACTAAATTTTTCAGGCCTGTGACCATCTCTTGTTGTGGCTGCTAATGACTTGGGAGATGCCGATGTGATTCTGATCTTCCCTTCCACAGTAAGGCAGGTGATGTGAAATTTCCAGAGTGCCTGCAGCCTGAGAGCCACTTCAAGGGTTATTTTGGACAGTCGATGGATGTGTCTTTCCTTGGAGCTGACCTGGAGCTCCTTCCGCGCTGCAGTGAATCCAAGTACCCCAGCTCTGATCCCCGGCCAGGGGCGCTGAGCACAGCCAGGCCACAGATAACGCCGGGTCCTGGGGGCTCCGGCTCCTTCTCTAAACAACAGCCGCGAGACGTGAGTGCAAACAGAAGGCTCTGCCAGTGCTCAGACGAGATGGGAGCCGGGGCCATCATAAAAACCCTTGCGAGTGTTCCAACTCAGCTAATCCTTCATTTACTCCAGAAGTAAATTCCAGTATGTTACCTCCTCGATCAGGGCCCGCTTCCAGCACATCCTGTCTGTCTGGCAGCGCAGAAATGTCAGAAATGCAGCAGCATTGCAATTCCCACTAGAGCAGTGTTATCACATTTTAATATGAGCCTCGGTGCAGCCTCGGTGCTTCTAATTGCTTTCAAACCATTGTTTTCATGCGTTTGGTTGATGAACCCAGCATCTGGCATCATTTGAGAAAGTACAACAGACAGCTGTGTTCAAAATTAAAAAAAAGAGAGAGCGAGAGAGAGGATTGGAACACATAAAAGGCCTCAAAATTAGTTTTTTTTAATTTTGGAAGTTCATACAAATTAAAGGGTGGAGGAGGGATCCTTTTGTTCTCTTGAGATATTCTGTGTTTTATAGACTCAGAAGCCTAAGTAATATTAGGAAGAGTGGGTTATAGAGCAGTGTGCAGATCTGTAAGTGTCTAGATCACTGAAATGCCTTCTAGGAATCACTGCGCAGGTACCAAGGTCTTGGGGAATGCAGATTTCTCCAAGCTTGTCCCTAGGCCAGTGGGTCCTGGGTCCCATGTGAGTAAGAGGATGACAAAAAGCAGGGGAGAATCAGCTGGGGTGGGAAGGAAGAGCCTCCTTCAGAGGAGGATGGAGGTTTTCTTTGAAAGACCTTGTGTTATCGGCCTCTCTGAAGCGGGAGAGCAAAAACCTGGGACCCCCTCGGGACAAAGTGCCTCGAGGTGCCCGAGCAGAGCTGGGCTGGGGCTCCCTGGCAGGGAGCAAGACCAAAACACGAGTAATTCAACTCAGGCCATCACCGCCTGTTGGCATCCAGTGTTGACCAAAATTAATAGAATTGTTTGAAACCGTTTTCCCCTTGGTGGTTGACGTGGGGCAGGAGTGTGGCTCGTGTTGCTGGTGGGCTGGGGACACCAGCAGTGTCTTGGCAAGATGTAGCTGAACGGGGTGAGACTCGCGGGCTGCCCCGGGTGGTGGTGGTGACTGTAGCGTGCAGCTATGTCCTATTTCGCCTGTTCCTCGCGTGCTGTTTGAACAGCGAAGGGTGACTCATTTCCTCCTGGAGGAGGCTGGATTGTCTGTGCAGTGTTTCATGCGCCTAACACACTGCATATGTGCGCGGCCTTGCTATCGTGCGGATACTGGAGGAGCTGGTAGAGGGGAATCCACACAGCACCTGGGCTAATTTTATCCCTCCCCAGGTTCCTTTCTGCTGTTTGCCTCTTCTTACAACTCGGTGCAGGGGAAATGTTCGGTAGCAGCCCTGGTTGAGCAGGAATGAGCGGTCTGAGGGAGCGGCAGCAGGCAGTTCCAGGGTACTGCAAGGGGATTTAGGATTAGAGGGAGGAGGAAAGAGGAGACTGAGAAGTGAGATGGGAGTGATGCAAAAGTCAGGGTTAAATATGATGAAAGGTGGCTGTGAGCTTTGAATCAGGGCTAGGAGTTCTAGTTTGGGCTCTACTGTAATGTCCCTTTGTACCAGATGACTTTATTTTCACACATGTTTCAGTTTCCCTGTTCCTAGACCCAAAAGATGCACGGAAATGGGCAAGTGCAAAAAGACACCGTGGCCAGTGATAGGAGTGAATTGGCTTAAATTTTGGTTTATAAAGCACTTTGAGAGCCTTGGCCACACTGAAAGACTCAGTGCTGGGAGCCGTGGGCTTTCAGGGAGGCTGCAAATCCAGTTCTGCCCTTCCCGTGGAGGGCACGAACCTGGGGCTAATGGCAAAGTAAATCCAATCCCCGTAGGTCCCTGCTGTGTGAGTATCATCTTGCCATGATGCTGCAGGGAAAACTCGTCTTCCAAGGGCTCATTCCAACTAGAAAGCTAAACATAAAAGTAGATGCAGTTGCTGCCAATGATTTTTTTTAACTCTTCTTTGAAGAAAACAGCCCAGAATAGGTGAATAAAACAACAGATTTATTTTCATTGAGCTTGCGATAACTTTTTTTTTGTTTTCCTACCAAAAATTCATTCCAGACAGCTTTGTTTGAACTGCTGTGGGTATTTTTGGAGTAGCAATGTTCCCCACAGTATTCGTAAATAGTCAGAACATGTTAGAGAACAAAGATTTTTGTTCCTTTAAGCTTAAGAAAAGCAAGGATCAAGCAGCTTGACTAGGGCAGTGCAGCACCCGTGAGGGCCTCCACGTCCAGATCTCCTGGGCTCCCTGCTACGGAAACCCTCTCCTTGGAGCAGGGAGGAGAAATTACAACTGCAGCGAGGAGGCGGCGGGCAGAGAATGAGCTTGGGTAAAACGTCTTAATAATCAGGAGCCTTCATGTCCCATGGAAGGATTAAGTAAGCACACCCTGGAAAGCCTTAGTAGGCCCCGTATCTCATCGTATGGACTGCTTGGATGATGTGGGCATCGGTTTGGTCCTGCTCGCTCTGGCTCGGCCGCGTGGCGCTTTGCGGATCACCCCTCGCCCGTGGGGTTGGTTCGTGGTGCTGCAGGAGCTGCGTATCCCCGAGGTGCCCGTGCAGTTTTCCTTCATTAACTGGCACCATACAAAGGCCTCAAGTGTTGGGTTTATGAAGTAGCTTTTCTATATAAAGCCTCAAATCTATGGAACCGAAGCGGAGCTGGATGGGAGACAGAACCGTGCGCTTCCCCCAGCCGCTGCTCCCTGCTATTGCATATTTGGTTCGTGTAGTTATGACAAGTACAAGTAGCAAATCATTAAAGCAGCAGAAACACCATCTTTACTGTAAGGATCCCCTTTGAAGCTGAGGCAGAGTGTTCCTGAATTAATGGAGTGCACAGTGATTTTTACTAAGTTTTATTTATTAAAAAAACCCTCTTTGCGTTCATGCCAGAAGACTCCAGCTCAGTGGTAAGCAGGGTTCATGCACAGAAACCTAGTCTAGATTTATGATGTGTTTGAAAACACAAGGGAAAAAATATTGAATTGACAATATTTGTAACATATTGTTAAATATCTATTCTATCGCCATGCGTGGAATTTTCCTGCTTTATAAACACGAGTGCCAGTTACAAACCCTGAGATGTCATAACACAGAGACGAAAAGAAAACAAAAAAACTTTTGTTAGAATGCTTTCTAAAGTCCAAGATATGTTTGGGTGGTATGTGGAACAGGGTTAATTAATGAAAAATAAAATATACACACAGGCATATGTTCTTTAACTTAAAAAAAAAGAAAAGCTTTAATATCAACATTTCTGACAGCTCCCTTTATCAGCAATGAGGCTTTGCTTCCTGCAGCTCTGAGCGTACAATTCTCTGCCTCTGTATTTTATATTCTACGCAATCTAACTAGAGATTAGTTAGATTGCAGTTTTTTGCAGTAAAATCCTTTTTTTTGCAGTAAAATTCCTCCTGTTTAATAGTTTTGCAAACCCTGAGCAGCTGCACAGCTTTGCTTTTACGTGTACTTATAAATTATTCTGCTACCTAAGGTATCATGCACAAATTTTGGAGGTAAGCAACTATCATAGGAAAAAAAAAAATTGAATACTCTGTGCAAAGCATTGCAGGTAGGAGGTGCCTGTGCTGAGGGAAGGGCATGGAGGTACATTTGCACTTTTATGTACATATGTGCAATTTTGGAAGTGCTGCTGTTGGATTTAAAATATGCACAAAAAACCCAAGTTCCCAGTCAATGCAGCTTTAGAAAGAAAATCCTTATTTCAATAGGGTTTTCAGAACCAGGTTGTTTCTTGCTTGCTTCACCCTTCTCCTTGCCCTCTGCCTGGTCAGCGCCTGCTCTGTGGAGCCCTTCAGAGCTCGTGTCCGGCTGTGTCCCAGGGCAGCCCTGCATGAAGTTGCTGCTTCCAGGCTATTCCAGCCTGGATTTAGTCCTGCTGGATGTGCATTATGTTTAGTTGGGTTGTAAGCTCAGAGTAATTAATGGGGAGGTACTTTTGATTGAGTTTAATATTGCTGCAATCTGGAAAAGTGCACAAATTTCCCCTCACTTCTTCAAACTATTAAGCAATGTTTATTTTATTTTTTTCCTCTTTCTGGGTGTGTTCATTGCATGAAATGGAATGGGGAGGGGAAGAGAAGGGGAAAAGCTGCCAAAAAGCAAATGTGCCTTCAGTTAAAAACTTGGCCTTGCTGTTATCAGTTGGCTCTTGGAGCCAGCGAATGATGGTCAGAACTTGCAAGAGGGCTGAAAGACCAAGCAATAACTAGCGGTTGGGTGGGTTATTCTGTAGCTGACGTCAAAACTCTCGTGACCTTTATTGAGGAAAAACTAGGTTAATGAGGGCTTTTGAACTCTCTTTAAACAGCACGTTGATTTAAAACTTACAAACTTGGGGAAAGTTCCTGGTTTGGATTACTAGATGCTTCTCAGATCTCTACTTCATTAATCAAAAAGTGTTCAAGTTACTGAGTTACTCGTAACCCCTTTGAAATCCATCTGAATTGCAAGACGCTGGGGCTGGGATTGTTCTCTTTGTTCATATTTATGCAGGGTGCCGTGCTTCCCTCCCTGGAGAAGTTCACGGCATACCAGACTCCGAAGCAATGTACCGTAAACTGGAAGGTATAAATATGTCAATAAAGATGCTAAATATACAGCAGTTTGGGGAGCCTCAGTAAGTTAAATATTAACAGGTTCTATTGCTCTCACTTTGGTCAGTTAATAAAATACTCTAATTATTAGATTGTCTAAATGGCCGGATGTGCAGCTTTGGAGATAGAGCCTTCTCCAAGGAACCCTCTGTGCTTTCGGAGCTCGTTTGGGCAGCAGGAATGTGCTGCAGCTTTCTCTCCAGCAAGAAGTCCCGGGGGGTTCTGCAATGTGCGGAGATGAACGTGCAGCCCAAGCGCTGCTTTGCGTTTGTGCAGAGTACGAGAATGTCCAAGGAACTGCTCTGCGTCCCCGTGTGCCACCCCCGGAATGTCCTGTGGCCGGCAAACACCTGTGGAGCTGGAAAAGGGACTGCGAATCCCCTCATGGGGCTCCGAGCCCTTAGGAGAAGGGCCCTGTGCAGGTACAAGCTGAGCTGGGGGCTGCTGCTGGGAAAAGCAGTGTCTCCCGTGAGCACATCCCTTGCTCGCGTGGGGCTGGGGATAGTGGATCCCAGCTCGGGGCTTCCCCAGATCTGGAGGGTTGAGTCCCTCTGCCCCTCCTGCCTGCAGACAATCCTGTGCAGCATTGGTTTGGAGAGCACCAAGCCCATAGAAGTCATCTCTGGAGCAGTAATTCAGCCCTTTAAGCCTCCATCCTGAAAGAGAACTGTAAAATAATCCTTTGCATTATCATAAATGCCTAATGGGCACCTCCTGCAATCCCCCGAGCGCGTCTCGCTGCTGTGTGCTGCAGGCGCCTGTCTCTGCATTCGCTGCCCAGACTTTCATTTTTTCCGAACAGTGGAAATTGCTGTAGATGTGGGCAAGACAGCCTCCTTGTGTCTCCTCCCTGGAATACGCTCGCTCTGCTCCTGCTCCCTGTGGGTTAGTTCTGGCAGTTCCCCGTTCACTTGGAATGGCTTTGGCTAAGAAAAGAGCTGGACCTACTAATGCTGCGGTGGACGTTACTCAAAATACAATTCGCCCTGTGGTCTCATCTTCGTGACTGGTGGCTTGACGTGTTTTTAGATGCCAAATTGTATTTGCAGAACTGATTTGTAAATTATTGCACTACGTAGGTCTGAGATGCAGCTTCTTGGATGCTGTTTTGCTGCCCTCCCAGCAGCCCTAGTGTCTCGGGCGAACCTGAGTGCAGGGCATGGTCTGGCTGTGCCTCAGTTTCCCCATTCTTAAAATGAAGATTTGACCTCTTCCAAGAAAAGAGGCTCCTTAGGAGTAACAAATTACTGGGCTGGGGAGTGGTTTTTTTTATATATATTTTTATTTTATTTTTTTTTATTTTTCTCTCAGGGTGTCAGTGGTGGTGGTTGCACTTATATTTAAATATAACTTTCTCCCATCAGCAAGCCTTTGGTTTGCATGCTAGTCTATAGAGTTTAAAGGTTTCAATTAATAACTCCCAGGTTACTCTGCCCGTGTAGTCACAAAGTTTCCTTACCATGTGATAGAGAGGAAAAATAACTTAACCCCAGCCTAGCCGGAGCTTCCGAACCTTCTTTGGGTTTATTCTGCCAAACCTGACTTGGAAAAAGTTGAATTGCTTTCAAAAGTGTTGTTTTTCATAATAAATCCCCTTGGAAAGGTTTTGATTTCCTCCCCTGCCCCTTGTAAAAGCAGCTTGGGTTCGTGGCACAGGTAGGAAGCTGCGACTTTCCTGTTTTCCCAGGCCTTAGGAAGGCCCCCGCCGGCCTCCCCGGTGCCGCAGCCGCCGCCGTCCCCGCGCGTCCCGCTCGCATGCGACGCTGCAGCCCGACCTGCTGGGCGCCCGCAGCACTGCAGCCGCGCGGCGCTGCCCTAAGTGGCGTTTTTAGTGGACCATTAATTTGCTTTTACTACGTGTAATTAGCAAAAAGCTGGGTAGCGAGCGAGCGGAATTAGTCTTGGACTGGATTCACTTGTCAGCGGGCCAAGCCCTGTTTGGGGCGACACTTTTAAACCCGTGATAAATGGGCTGCTCCTGGGCGAGAAGGGCCTGCGCTTGCTCTTGACCCTGGTGCCACGAGGTAGCCGGCCCCGCTGATAAGACCCAGCGCCACCGAGCAGGGTCCTGCGCTCGACGTGGCCTTCTTTACCGTGCGGGATGGGACAGTCACCCGGCTCTTCCCTCCAAGCAGCAATTTGAGCAGGACAGACACTGCGATCTGTAGATAACGGGGTTTATTCCTTGCAGTTTGTTACGTAGTTCTAATACTGCAGCCTGGGGAGAGGAGGGAGGTGTGTGCATAATGCAAACCAAAAACAAAAGCAGGGGGTTTCGAGCAGGGGAGATGTGACCCAGCACAATAAGGAGGAATTCTGTATGAAGAAAGTGCACACGAGAACCTGCATCCACCAAAACCTCAGCCATTCGCGTGTTAATCGCGGGGGCTAACCGCACAAATCCAAATGGGCACTTAGGAGCTGATGAAGCCTTTAAGGCATTCAAAAAAAGAAGCATCATACATTTTCTAGCACATAAATGTCTTTAAAAAGGTATATAATTTATAATGGCAATGTTGACAGAGCCTTAACTACAACATTACAAATGCTAAACTATAATATATTTACATATGAGCAGTACTTACTGTGTGGGTGCGTCTCTGTTGATGTGTTTCCATGTGATACTCCATAATTTCAGCGAGTGATTGTATAAGGGATATTAAACCATAGTATTGATAATACTTTTACTGCTCTGCTTTGGGAAATGCATTACTGCTAAATTAGTCCCTGAAAATCTAGGGATATTAACACTGTCGAGCATGAAGGCAGATGGGATTTGGATCAGAGACCTTTATTTGTAGTATGATACAAGGAGTCATTACTCTAAAGCAGGAACTTCGGTTCCTTGAATATTAAGCGGAGTTGGGGATTTTACTTCCGCTTTGGCACAAACCAGCTTAGCACAAAGTTCCATAAGTGGAACTTGATGTTGATTTTTTTTCTTATGACCTAAAAAGATGCTTAATGAAACTGCAGGTACCTAGACCGAGACCCTCACTGAATGCAAAGCAAGCTTAATTACTGCTTCCTTAACAAGCTGTTGCAGATGATTTACCCGCCTCCCCCCAGCCCTTTCACCTATTCAGACTGATTCTCTTCCTGTAACTACCAGGATGCATTATTTTTTTTTTCCACTTTCCCTTGAACAGATAAACTGCAGGGAAAACTTTGCCAGTTTGCAGGTGGGATGAGTTTGGTCTTGATATTTGAGGTCTCAATAAGAGATTATCTGCTGTTCTCCCCGTGTTCTCCCATGCGAGTATCCCCTGCTACTTGCACACCGTGCCTGGAAGCGCCTCTTTCTGCTGCCCTGCAAGAAACTTCCTGCAGAAAACATGAGCAGCTGCAAGCTGGTATAATTCCACTTCTTCTGCACCACAAGTATCACAGAGCAGAAAAGCAGAGTATTTGGCATGCTCGGTGGTAGCCAAATAGTGCCAAGGAATGCCCTGCATGAGGTGCAAGCCCAGGAAAACCTGCTCTTTCCCTCAGAGTCAATCTTGCTTTTGTTCATGCCCCAAAGGGTGATAAGTTGCGGAATTTTGCTGAGAATTTGAGTAGGAAGAAGGAGCAGCTTTGCGTCAGGTGCAGGCTAATTATTTGCCGGGGTTCTGTGCTATTTGGTTTTTATTCCCTGTGTTTTCATTAAAAGCTAATGAGTTTTTTCTTCATTGAGAACAATAGCTTGGCCCCTGACAAGTTGTTGGTTATTTTTTCTGCTTGGACTCAACTAGCTGTTGCTGCTCCATAAACTTTATGGGGAAGTGGATTAAAGCACAAGAAGTTGTTTTTTTTTTTTTTTTCTCATAATGTAAATAGAAATGGAAGGGAAATAGGATTTGTTTTAAGTAGTGATGCTGCAGAGTGTTTTGTTAATCTTCTTTGAATCTCAAGGCTGTGTTTGAAAACAGTCTTCGTCCTAAAACAAACCAAATGTTTTTGTATAGATTTGCATGGCCATAGTGCGTGCTGCAGAGATCCCCCAACACTTGTCATGATACATGTATGATACATGTATGTGCACATGGGGGTATGTGTGGGTTCTTACAGCCGTGATTGTTTGCAAACACTTGTGAAAATCCAATTTCCACATCGGGAATGGGAGCCGGTAGCGAGAAGCACACACCCGTGGTGACAAGCCCTCCGTAAGTTCTCTCATGATATAATGCTGCCTGGGAAATATATCGCCCAAATGGATCTATGACTTGATTTTCCCCGTGCTTTATGGGAGCGACAGCCACTCCTGCTCTTAAAGCCAGTGAGTTATTCTTGCGGCAGCGCCGGCGACCGGGCCCTTGCTCCCGCCGCGCGCGGTTTGCTGCGTGGCTGCTGCTCTGCAGCGCTGCCTCCCGCGATTCCGAACCCATAAACAGTTTGCTCGTTATCGCAATAATGCTGCACCTGTAACTCGTTATAAGGGAACACCTGTTACCTCGATGTCTGCTTGAAAAGCCCGTTTGTCTTAATACCGTGCAGTTTGGTTGAAGGAAAACATTCTCTTAACAGAGCAGGGCCGAACGGGCTCAAACTGTCTTAAAATGCTGGCGGCTTCGCCCTGCTGCAGAGCCGGCCCGCAGCGCTGCAGCGTGGGAGGCTCCTCATTAGGATGAGCGCTGCGTTTTGCCTATGACAATGAGCTGTGGCCGTTTGGCAGCTTTTTGTATAGACTTTCTAGAGGCTTTTTTATTCGAGGATCTCCAAGTGCTGCAGTAGAACGGGGAAGAAACGGCCCCTTGTCGCACGCGGCCGAGCCAAGCGCAGGGACGGCAGAGCCAAGGTCAGGCGGTCGGAGGTTTCCTCGTGGATGCGCTCGGCTTCTCGGACTCTGCCCAGTGGAGCAGAGCGTTCCAATCTCTGCTTTTCAAGCCTCGATAGGCGGCTGAGGGAGGTGCGTGAACCCCAGCTCGTGGTGGAAGCAGAGAGGATCCTGCTTCGCTGCTCGTTCCTGATGACGCGGACGGAGCTGGCACGAAGGGGCTGCTGCAGGGCCTGCCCTTGCAGGAGGAATCAAGGCCCTTTGGGACCTGGTTTTCTTTTGTGGCAGGAGAGATCTTGAATGATGCAGTTCCTAAATGAAATTTAGGAAATAACTTGTTTTTTTTTTTTCTCATGAATCTCACATTAAGCATTTACACGCTAGAAGCAAGTGATGTGGAGTTAGCAAAAGTCTTGGTTACAACGTGCTGCTGCTTGGCCTTTTCTGATAAAAATGTTGTAAAGGCTGAAGGGAGAAACTGCCAGGAGCTGCTCTGTGCTGCCACTGACCCCCACAGGCCTTTGGCAGATGCTCTGAAGCCAGATTTTTCAGTTTAGCTTTGCAAGATTCTTCAGTTTATAATAATCAGCCACATTATCATGTCTGGCACCCAGTGACTTCCTGGGGCATCTGATTTGTGGGAGGAGAGTTTGGTTTGCCCCACGTTCTTCATGGCCAGGCTGCTTTGGTGAAGAATTGGGGTTTTCTTGAACATTTTCTTGTGTTTGAGAGGGTCTCTGAAAACCTTGTGCTCAGACAGGTTGCGACTTGGGGTGTTAAAAATAAAACCTCCAAAATGTTGTACCCGCCTGTCTTCAGCTGCAGATGTTTTGGGGCCTCTGCTGTGTTTGGTGGGGAAAATGAGGGCTGCAACCCCTGTCCCAGGGCCTTGGTACCTTTTCATCAGCACCTGATTCCAACTGCCAACACGGCCCATTTGTTTGTTGAGATAAAACTGGTTTGGAGCTTAGTGTTTGAGCACAATTAAAATCAGCTGAAAACCTCTTTTTTTTTGTCCTGTTTGTTGTGTATTGAATGAATAAGCAGCTGTCTTTGCCTCCCTTATCAGCTGTCTGGGCTTGTGTGTATTCAGGAAACAAGGCAAAAGCTTGAAAGACGAGTGGTTGGGCTGAGCAGAATGTTCTTCTGCAGACAAACTGGCTGCACCCGTTTATACTGAAGTTGGGTGCCTGCAGCTGCAGTATCTGTCTGCCTTCTGCATAAAATCAAGCATCAGTAGCAAAATCTGTAGCAAAATGTCTGTTTGCAGGAAAATGCAATGAAACATCTAGTGTGGGGAGGCAGTAGCTTCCACGCATGGATTTGCTGCTTCTCTTAATCTGTCCATGACTGTCTGCCGTGATAGAGAATCCTTCCCTCCTCAGCCGAGGGTTTCAAACCTCTTTCCTGATAATATAGGAAGCTTCTTTGTTATAGTGAAACTTTATAATCCTTCGTTTTGGAGATGGATGCTGTACCCAGAGGTCATGCACTAAGCACAGAACTGATCACAGCTCTGGTATTTTGGTCCCAAGCCTGATAATTGCAACCTGCTGCTTGTGGCCTCCCCAGGTGCAGTCTGTGCTATGCAGCACGGGCGGGTTTTGGAGCAGGACTGGACCTCTGTGGTCCTAAATGGTGAATCTGGCCGTACACCCCAAAAGGGGTTTGGGTTTTGCAGAGTATTCAGGGGAAGGTTAGAACCCATAGGAAATACGTTTCAGTGTAGGCAGTAAGATTTGGATTTGTGAATATGCGATTTGTGAATACTCCCCAATGAGATTGGGCTCTCTGCTCCTTTCTAGGAGAGGATCTGCACGATGCTTCCTTTGGACGGGACAGTTCCGATGAAAATCAAAGCTGGAGCTTCGCCCCTTCCATGACATCTGATGTTTCACTTCCATCGGACTTCCAGGATGACGGTAAGTCTGTTTTCTGAAGTCCTGGAGTGAAGGTGATGGGAGGCTAGAGGGAATTCAGTAGTATTTTCTTGTCCTTCATCCATCTCATGTTGCTCGAGGTGTTTTGCTTTCTGTTGACTGGGGTGCGTTGTATCAACTACTATAACATTTCCTGATGCTCATGAATTTAATCTCATACTGCTGAAGTTACATGTATTTCTTGACTCTTTCAGTGCAAACTAGAGTTGGTTGGAGTTGGTGGTTGTGTTTTGGGTTGATCACAGTGCTGGGGAAGAGTAGACCCTGACCAAATGGCCCTATTGAAATTGAAGCCTCTGGAGCTGAGGTGTTTCTGACCTTCTTGG
>JAUBNY010000202.1:10718-27378 GCA_032275445.1 Crypturellus soui
AGAATAGACACTTAATGGCCTCTAGAAATGTTAAATCCTGTATGTGTGTGGTTTTACTTCACATATTTTCAGCCAATAGGCATTAAGTTTAATTCTTCTAAGCTCCATGTCCATGATAGAAAGAGAGACTCATCATAAGATGAGGCTTATGAATAACTTTCTGGAAGTACCTATGTCTGCCTACTGACAACAAAGTCTAGTTAGAAAGAGAGCAATTCAGATGCCTCAGTTTATATATCTATTGCTAATTTAAACACTTCAGAATGTATAAGTCATCTTCAGAGGGCTCTCAGATACGTCACTCGAACTCAAAGACCGACATTCTTCTGGAGAGGCAGTAGGAGGGTAGCACATGTCAAAAGACATTAAACGTGTGTTTAGGTACTGTAATGTTAGACTGCACACATCTCAGTATTCAGCAACTAAAATCAGATGTGATAGAACAAACGTGTTTTTTATGACTTATGGCTTAAACTTAAATGTTGTCGACTCTAATAGCTTTTTAAATATTTATTAATTCCTCTTATCAGCCTATGCCAATTCGAATGTATATTTCATTTGATGAACTTCTCACATACCAATTTCAAGACTAATATTGCATGTTCCTGTATTTAAAGCTAGATTCAATATAAGAGCTAAAAGCAAAACTCAGATGTTTTACTATGGAAAATGGTACCTTGAAAAGATGCCAGTGAAAAGAGGAAAGGAGAGGAGAGAAGAGGGGAGGACAGGGAAAAGGAGAGGAAAGGAGAGGAAGGGAGAGAAGGGGAGAAGAGAGGAGAGGAGAGGAGAGGAGAGACTAGTTCCCCCAGAATCAATAGCTTTTCACTTGCAGTCCACATGAAAAAGAACTATACTTAAAAATTATACTTAAATTGCAGAAACACAATACCTCTCAGAACCTGAAAGTGGGTAAGAAAACTGAGATTGGCCTATGTGGGTGTTCTCTGAGTAAGAGAAGGGTAAGGAAAGTAGCTGGCTAATACGCCTGACTATAGTAAATTTCAAAAATGGTAGGTTGACTAGCTCCCAGAACATGATTTCACTGATGACATACTCGATTTCTCCTTCCCTTCATTTGCCTTCCTATAATTAAAAAACAAGCACCTGCAGTGGTCTGGCTTTTCCTTGCCCCAAGGCAGAAAATGCCCTGCAGGAAGCAACACTAATGGGATACTTACCCTTCCCCTCACCCCGTTGTAATTCTGCCCTTGCTGAGCAGGCATCAGCTGATAAAGACAGGGCTCAACTTTTCTTCCGGTAGTTATGGCTTTCAGGCACCGAGACCTTTGATCCATTGTTAAGGCTGTTAATTACTTTATAGTGTATAGCAATACTATCACCAAAGACACATTGAAATATCTCTGTTGTGTAGGTGTTGCATTATAAAAATTATTGGATTTTTTACTGCATAATGCATAACAAACCAAATTACAGCTCTCTGTTAAATATGCTTTGCTTCAGCAATTCTTTATTGACAGACCTAGAAGGAATGCTTATTGAATTCACAATCAAAAAGAAAAAAAAGACAATACATCTATTCAAGAATGAAAATCACGGATATTATAATGACTTTACTCATGTAGAACTGTGATCCAGCAAAATATTTCTATTCCTCCAAGCACTGTGGAATTTCAGATAACTGTAATTCTTATATTTGCTCACTGATTCCCGTTGGCTATCTTTAATAAACCTGACCATGCAGTGTGTAGAATTCTAATAATACCATTATTCAGGTAATGAAACCAATGTAGAAATTACATAATTCACCACAACCATAAATGGAGTCACTTTAAAACCAGAACAGAATTCTGGAACAGCTGGATAAATAGCTACAGAGATGTGGAAGTAGAGAAACTGTAATACATTTACTAGTGATAACATCCTTAATACTCATAATGCATTTCAGTTTTGGTTACAAAATATTTTAACAATTTTGACAAAATGCTAAAAGACTATTTTTGCACTATGTAAAGTACTCAGAACACTTGTTTATCTATTTTACTCTAGCATTTTTTTTCTAAATTCCATGATTTCCATGAAATTCCATGGATTTTTTTTTCTTTCATTTTATGTTAATTGAGTATGAAGGACTGAGTATCTTCAGGAGGATGGGACAGAGGGGATGACTCTGTTTCAAGTGTTTAAGGTAACCAAAATGATCAGGGTGGCAAAAATTTATTCAGTGCTCTTTTCTGTACCAAACAGTGAAAAAATTCTGTTCACAAGGACAAAACTGGTAGGCTGACCAGCCACACACATACAATGTTAAAACACACTGAAAAAAAAAGATATTTAATAAATCAACAGTTTTGAGCATACTGAGGAGCTCTTGACTGCTATTCTTGTGTTGTATTTCTCACTGAAGGAAGGAGAGTTATCCTCCTTTCTCCATTTCAAGGAAGTAATAGGCTGGGGTTTCAGTAATTGGTTAAGCGTGGACTCGGTTGAAATATCAAACTGTTTCTAGATCAGACATAGGAACATTGCTATTAACACAAAAGCAAGAGTTTTTGGCAGCCCCAACTGTGGTCAGGTTCTCATGTTGCAGGTTTTCCAGCTCTGTGGGGACACTTTGGCTTCTCTGGGCTGTCTAACACGGCACCAAATGCCTTTGTTAGACAGCTGCCACCCGCCTCGTGGCCAGGGGGGTTAATTTCTCTCTGCATACTGCTGAATATATTTCTTCAATGCAAACAGACTAAACTGGAGATTTAAACACCTTGCTGATGTAGAACATGATGCAGTGAAGAGCAGTGTGCCTCTTTTGGGGTAAATCCTACTTCCTCCTTGCTCACTGTTTATTCCAAAGAAAGATGAGAAAGGGAACTGATGTAAGACTGTGCTTATTTGCACTCACTACGCAGAGGTGACCAAGCTAGTGAGGTACTGAAGGTCTTGTAGGAGAGCTGCTTTGGAGCAGGGTTAAGCAATTTGGCCTTGAAATAGGCAAACTAAGACGATATGGCATCCTTGTGGTCCCATTTTACCACAAAGACATTCTTTTCAAACAAAAACATGAGTTAGAAACATAATTAGCAAAGGAAATATGGTTGTGTTGAAAGATATGGAAACTTGTTACCCATCTATTTTCAAATAGCAGTGGGAAGGAGTGGGGGATGTCTTCCTGACAGTTGATATCATGCAGCCATATTCCTCTCCATCTGGCAAGCTGAGCATGCAAATTCTGTCCCTGAAAAAAATGAGGAAATGGCAAGTTAGAAAAGAAAAAACATTTCTTTGTTTTTCCAAAGTTATATGTTTCTAGTGTAGCTGTTGCCAAAGTAGATCACAGTGACTTCCAAGTTTAATACATTTATATAATTGGATTTGCATTCTAGAAATATCCACTATGAATGAGAACAGAAAACATTTATTTTCAAGCAGTGATTTAGGGATATATGCCAAGTATTTAAGTTATAACTAGACTTCTTTTATGAAATGGCAGATAAAGGAAAATACTGTGTTGACAGACTATTGAGTGTTAGCAAAACACAGATCAGGTAAGACTTCTTTACCATTTCTTGTGCTTTATTTAAATGCCAGCTTGTGGGATTTTCTTAACTTGATGGTGATCCTAGCACAGGACAGTAAGAATATAAATCATCCATAGCCGTGTTCATCTTACTCGGATTCCCTTATGTTGTTCATTGCTGTATATGTCAAGCTCCAGATATGTTGCCTAACTGAAATAATTTCTAATTTCATTTTCATTCCGAGTTTTCAACCTCTGTTGTTTTACTCATAAGCTCAATATTCTTGTATCCATGGTAACAAGGAGATGTGCATACTTTGTCTTAAATATGATATGACCAAAAAGTCAAACATTTGAAATGGAAGGCACTTTGCATGTCAGAACTTCATGATATTTCAGATAGACAATTACGAATAAGAAATCAAATGTGTAGCAACTTTGCCTGCTGCTGGATGTACTGTAATTACATCTCAACTACACAAAGTATTTTTATGGCTGAAATTTCTTCCTTCAAAATGAAAATCAAAGTGCTGCATCTTTATTTATTAAATGCTAATGCATCCCTAACAGGAAGATTTAACTTTACAAATGTTTAACAATTATGCAGAATGCACTAAAGTGCTCTCAGCTTAATCAGTTTGTTTTCATCTTTTTTATTTTAAATTTCAGCAGAATTCAACAACGGGAAAGTAGTTTGAACAAATACAGAGATGGGAATCAGCAAGGTTTGCATATACTGCAATTTGCCTCTAGATTTTGGTCAGCTAGGAGAGCTGGGCTCAGTACAGACAGTGAGAGAAGCTGGTACTATTGTTAGAACCGTGATTTTCCTACCTAAAATAGGACCCTATATTTAATTGGACAAATCAACTTCAGGAATCCATCAAACATTCTGAAATGTCTCCAAAGACTATAAACAAACTTAATTTTCTTGAAGAGCACTGACTTACCTTAAAATGTACTTGTGCATAAAATGGAGAGATGAGAGGCTGGAATCCAAACTGCTACAGCTTTCAGAATAGGTTAGAAAGGCCAGTTTTATGTCAGTTGCTAAATGTACAAATACCTTCAAGAACTGCCCATGTCTGTGAAAGTCAACCTCTTTTTTGTTTCTTACAATACTTCAGAAGCAATTTTTCCATAAAGAAAAAATACCAAATGTGAATTAATATTAAAAAAGATAAGAATTATTATTAATAAAAAAGCAGACTCTAAAATAAAGAAGAAAACAACCAAGAAAGGGATAACTCTAATAAAAGCAGATGGTTGCCTTTATTGAATTTTTAAGGAAATGCAGAAAAACTTGCAATAATTAGCATTTGCATCGTGCCCTAAATACTGTTTTGAGAACACACAGCTCTTCAGCAGATATTCTGCCTGATTAAACAAGCTACAAAATTTTAACAGACTTTTTGTATTGTTCCCAGTGATGTACTAGAATAGAGGTACATCTGGTATTCATATAACTTTGCCTTAGAGCCAACATGTTGGTTTGCATCTGCAGTTCCATTTTGCTTAATGAATTTGAGGGCCACAACTTCATGCTGACCCTCCTCTGCATTACACTGAAAATGAACACTGAATTGTTCAAACATGCAGTTGCTCCTTAGGTTGAAGAAATGTCTTTTACAGTTTAATGAGGCTGGAAGAAACCTGTGCTGCAAATCTTTCATTCTGTACAAGTGCAAGGAACAGTAGAAGTTGTCATTGAATTTTTTTTTCCATATTTATAAGCTTCATAAGATGACAGCTCTCAGGTGGAGAGAGGCAGAAACATTTGGAACAGTTCATTGCTAATGAGCTTTCTCTCTTATCAAGCATTTCATTCTTTTTTAAAAAATTTTCTTTTTATTGTCATTTTTGATCTACATCTCTATTAGCCTTCTCATTGGCTCTTTGTGTTTAGTAGGGTTTTTATTGAACCACAAGTTTTATTGAATCAAAAATTGAACACCAAGCCCAGCCCAGCAGTTCCAAATGATGTCTGTGATAGGCTCTTCAATGTAATTTTCTCTTTATGCTTTACCTACAGATCAGTTCTGATTTTTACAGCTGCTGAGTATTCAAACCTTTCATAGAGTTCCCCTAAAATTAGTGTGGACTCAGGTCTTAAAAAATCTCTCAAAATTCAAAAAATAATAACTGTAACCTGTAAATGGTTTTGGCTGTTGTCATCTTCTGATATAGAACTGTAGAAAAAAAAAGGAAGAAAAAGAAAAGAAAAATTTAATTCATTTTTCAGTCTTCTGAAGAAAAGCCAGTTTTACTAGCTCTGACTTTAGACACTCAAGGTCAGTCACTCAAGATGACTAATTGCTTCTGAAAATCTTGTTTTTAGCTCACAAAAATGGAGGCACCAAAATCAAGGGCTGAAGCTTTTCTCCTTTCTCACAAAAACTAGGCATACTTACACCCTGAATTTTAAAATACAGAATGTTGTTTTAAATTCTGCATGTGATTCCTTTCTGGAGAGGATAATAGGCATACAATACTGTGTAGATGCAGGGATGAAGGGAGCTTCATCTATGTAAGACTCTCAAGTGCTACAATGCAATATATTTATGAGAAATACTTTCCACACGCGTACACAGAAATATAGCAAATTTCACAAATAGCTCCAGCTTCTTCTATTTTTCCCATTATTTTCTTTCCTTAATTATGCACTCTCATTAATCATGCCCTTAAGAAATCTAGAGAATTTAGCAGAAGAAAAATTCAATAATAAATACCAAACTGCTGTTCTTTAATGTTATTTTCTTATGTCCGGCTGAGAGATTGCCTATTTCTATAAGTCAAAACAGTCAATATTTATAATGGTAGAAACTAGTTCTTAGATTACCTCATGATAACTGTTACAGAAAAAAAAAAGATTTTGTATTTTTCTTTATATGCTTTCAACAGTCATGTGACACTCTTTTTGTTCTCCTCTATTCTACCAATGATCTCTTCTTTTAATGTTTTAATATTTTATCATAATCATCAATCTATAGTTCTGACAGTTTAATTGCAATTTGCAAACAACCACAGTAGAAACTAATGGAAATAATGGTGTTTCATATGTCTTCTTTTTTCACCTAAGATAATTTCACCAAAACTTAGGACTTCAGTAAACGTGGACTTTGATGCATTTGCAGCCAATTGATTGAATAGAGCATTGTGCACATATTGATATGAAATATGTTTTGTTTTCTGTCTGAAGCAAGACTCTCAAGACCTGATATCTCATATGCAATTAGTTCCTCAAATTGCTTGCTTGATTCTTGGCTTTGAATGAAGAACAGAATAAAACACTCTCCCTTGGATCTTTTACCATTAATAATGATTGTCCCACTAGATGTCCCTTGTTAGTTCCTTTCTCTAGTACTATTTGGAATATCACTGTGCCTATTTTAGTAACTCCTTATTATAAAGTTCCAATTCACCTTATTTCCTCTAACTCAATGTGCTCATTCAAATGCTCCATATAGTCCACAGAGTCTGGTGAAGACTTTTATGGAAACCTGAATCCTTTGCTTTTAAAAGATTGCTGTCACAGCTTGAAGGTAACCTTTCTGGGGGACCCCTCCAGTCCCCAAAGCATACTCTTCTCAAGAGTTAAGGCAATGACTCCACTGCTTTCTGGGGGTGATGGTTTAATTCAACTTTTCTCTGAAGAAGATAACAGAAATTCTGCAAAAAGTGCTATTCCACTTGGTTTCAACCTGAAAATAATAGAAAGCAACAGAAAAAGATGGGCAGATAATAAGACAGTCCTCTCAAAGTTTCACAACTGCTTCTCAGAAATTGTTCCTGAAGAAATTCCTTTGTATTTAGTGATTTGGGTCTTTCTTCTTAAAAACATTTATCTGTTTTTGAAAGTAGTACTCCTTTTTTTTTTTTCTTTTACATTCATATATAAGAAAAAAATAGTCAAATTAGGATCATATGAGACAGACTTAAGTGAGAGCTGAGAGATGTATGCAGGGAAAGATAAGAGAACAAAATCACAGTGGGACCTTCAAACTGCAAAATCTCACTTCATTTGAAATTATTACTATGGTGAGAAGAAGGATCAGAAGGAAAACAGGAAACCAGCAGACAAGTGATTTGGATACTTGTTTCTGGATATATTTGGCTCATGTAATGCATATATCTTTCAAGAACAGGAGTGTGAAAGTATGATTCTGCTCCATTCAGACATTATCATCTAACTCACCAGCAGGAGAAATCTGGAATGTATCTGTAAATCAGGTGAATCTTGAAAGACAACAAGGAGGATCAAAGTTATGGACTGACCTTTGGTTGATTCAACAAACCAGGAAACTTCTGCAGGGAAGGCATCCCTGAGAAGTCATTTCATAGAGGAATGTATGAAAGAAAATGAATAAAAGGTGAATGGTCATTGTTCTTCCACAAAAAGTGTGAGGTGTCAAAAAAAAATACCAGATGACACATTCAAAACAAACAGAAGATGGCACTTCTTCAGACAGATATGCTTGCATTATAGAACTCCCTCCCCTGAATGTGCAGGTATTAAAAGCTTAATACAGATGAAATAATACTTTGTGAAAACATGGAGAAAGAAGCCATCAGAAGACATTAAATACCAAACTGTGGTTTAGACAGCTCTTCATGCACAATCATCTGCTGCAAAATGAGACAATGTCCAAGGAATATGAATAACTCCTGTTACGTTTTCTTTGTTATAATCCTTATTTGCATTTATCATTTGCCACTGTCTTGGGCAAGATACTTGTCTAGATGGTCTGCTGATCTGATTTAGTTAACATTCAGCTTTTCCTATATTCTTTTCTGTACACTCATTTTCCTTTTGCCATCAGCCAGAGTATATTTAAATCTTGCAAAATTTAATAGAATTGCATTAAATATATCTTCTGAGATTTCATAAAAAGGGCATTCAGTTGAAAAATTAATTCTCCTTCCATTTTATTCATTCTTTTTGCCATTTCGCAAACATCAGAAGATAAACCTTCATCTTGACAGATGAGCTACAGAATCCTGAATTTAGCAGATAGAATAGTTATAACTTTACTATTCAGGATAAAAGTACTGTGATTTACTGTTTGACTTTCTAAAATTCTCTACATGCATTTCTTTTGTGAAGGATTCTGTACCCTAACAATTTTATTAGACTTTAAGTTGACAAATATGTTTAATATTTTTTTCTGATTAAATTTGGACTATCAGGTGAAGATATTAGTGAAAAGAAGTAAAGTATTCCACAAATTCACACAGATTTCACCAATTTCATTTAATATCTTGGGTGGCACGAACTTATTTTGGTTTAGGTTTTATCAGTGTCTATAAGGTATGCCTATTGGTTCCAAAGTACATAATTTGTTTCTTCCGACAATCTTGTTTTATGGTGAATTACAAAAACTTCCTTAAGTTTCTTAAAAACCTATATCTTACCTTTGATTAAATTCAGGAGTACTTATGGGTTCAAATATCCTATACTGGAGCTTTGTAGTAGGGTAATCTTAGAAGAATATTCAAGAGAGAAACTATTTGTTTCTTATATAGACCAAATACTAGGACCTGTTAAAACTACGATGCTCCTTTTGAAATGTTTCACTGATTTCCTCTAAGTTTATCCTATTCACAGATTTAATCAATAGGTCTTAAGTAATTTAGGTTCCATTCACATACAGTGTTTGGAACTATATATTAGATCCATTCCCTGCCACATGCTCAGTCTGTAGTAGAATAGTTTGTAAGTTTTATCTTGAAATGGAAAGTGATCAGAGTCGCATGATGGAATGACAAGAGCTTAGTGGTATTGTACCAACCATTCTTCTAATTTTCACCTAATAATGTCATTTTAAATTCAGTTTCACATTTCTTTTCCACTTGAATTCAATTGAACTAGGTCTCTAACTCTCTCTTTTGCTCCCATTATCTGTCAATTCTGCTTAATCATCATCCTTTATTGTAGAAAATAAACTAACTCCACAAATAATCCCTCAGGATTTCTGGATTGCTACAGTAGTATGCTCTGCTTCTCCACTTGTTGTTTTCCCACCTATAGTTCAATCCTTTGTACACTAATTTCAATCACATTTATAACAATGTATAGTGACTTCTATATTAAATATGTAATAGACACTATGCAGTAGACACATCCCTGCTGAAGTATATGCTGCCCTGCAGAAGCACTGTCAGGTTTCGTAGGAAACAATGGAGGAATTTTACTGCTCTCACTTATGGGGAGCACAGGGGCAAGAGGAGGTTAATAAAGACATTCGGTTCTGAAATTGTCCACATCCTCTCCCTGTTGTCTTACTGACCTATCCACGAGGCTATGGCCATGATCCTTCCTTTGTTTCCCTTCTGTGCTGTGACACTCACAGATTGCAGAGTTCCCCGTGGCTCAGCAAGAAGGGCAAGAAAAGCTCCCCTGCCCCCTCCACCTATATCTAATAAGCTTCGGAGAACAGATGAATTTCTTTGGACTGCAGATTATTTGAGCCACCACGGATAAGTGTTATAGGCCTTAAGCTCTTTCTCAAGCTGTATTACTGCTCCCTGTCTGTGTGAACATGTGCTTTTAGAAGAAATCCTCAATGAAAAGTGAGAAATCCTTAGCTACTATGCAGCCATTTTCATGTCCCTCTTGAAAGGGAGCAAGTGATCAGACACATTGCTATGTATATCACTGGCCAGCTTTAAGCTTGGTTATCAAAGTCCAAGAGCACCAGCCTGAAACCAAATTCTCTCCAGTGACTGTGCAAGGAGCTTAAGTGTTCAATTAAGGTACGCTGAATTATCCTGTTGGCCGAAGATACCTATTTTTTGCTCACTGCATCAACAAAGTTGGACAACTGAAGTACGCAGGCTGACTCTCACCCATAGTCTCCTTGCTTGTTCCACTGATTTTCATAGGCAAGCTAGTAAAATGACTAGTTTAATGTCCTAAATTGTCCTAAAGCCAAAAGGATCACAGAGTATTTATCAAACTGTTAAGCATCTGTGCAAAGCAGAACTGTTCATGTCCAGTGGTACCCTAAATTCACGGCTTTTTCTCATGCCCTTCCTTTGTGCAAAATTTCATCTCCTTCTTTATCACATTTTTTTGCTGAATGTCAATGAATCCTCAACTGGCTTTCAAGCTGAAAGCCCCCAAGAGGCTTTGGTTAATGTATGTAAACAGCAATAATTGCCTCATTGAATTACCTCATTTTGGTAACTCGTTTTTAATATTTAGTTTTCATAGTACAAGCTAGTTGGAACTAATGCATCGGATTGTGGTTTGCTTTTGTAAAGCAATGGAAATGATTATATTCTCAATAAAGAAGCAATCAATCATCTTTTATCATGGTCTTATTGTAATCATAGTCAGTATACTTCATAAGATGACAAAACAGAGATTCATTCATTATTTATGTTTGTAAATCATTTACATTTAGATAGTACAACAGACTGGTGGGGCTTCCACACTGTGAAATAACAGCACAGCCTCATTTGGGGACCAGAACTACTTTGCAAGCTGTGCCATCAGAAAACTCACTGCAATGGTTCATTTGAGGTCATGATATGAATAACATGAATTTCAAAACAACTCTGTGTCTTCAGTGTATCCTTTCTGTCAAAAATGTTTATCCATTTCATTTAATAAACTAATTTCTTTAATGTCTCTGGATACATTATTCATTAACAATTAACACCTCTAAATTGTGTTCTAAAAAGAATATTAAAAACATTTTCTATATATATATATGGAGGATTGTTTTGAGATTTAAAACAAATGTTAAGAAAATTGCAGTCAAGTGAAAATGATTCTTGCTGCATTGCAGATTCTAAGCAACTATTTCATGAAAAACAACAGACTGCAATGAGCAGCATAGAAACAGGCAGCATCCAAACATTAACCAGCATACTGTTAAATTAGATTTCATAAATGATCCCTGCCTGATATTTTCTGTGTGTTCCATATGCAGACTGCTATACATCTTCATCTATTTTTGGATTACTGTGTGCAAATATTCAAAGAAGATCATAGAAGGAAAACCACTAGATGGTTGGCATTATAATTGAAGTAAATCAAATGAGGAAAGTAACGATGAGAGATCCTGATGCCTGAAGGAAATATATCTGCTTGCTCAAACTGAAAATATTATGTCCAAATGAACAATGAAAGAATTTTAAAGAAAAGCATCCTTAAAATATGAGAAGGGGTGCTTCTTACTTATTAAAAAGGTTATACAGAAAGATTGTTTGTGTTGTTTTACTGGAATTAGCTGTATGTTTATTTCTGTAAGCTCTTATTCAGCAAAAAAATAAAAATAGTTTTTTCTCCAAAATTTTCTGAAATTGAGATATATTATTTCATAAAGAGATAGAAAAAAATCTCACTCATATTTCAAACAAAAAATCTTACATTTGAAGCATGTGGATTTATTATTCAATATGTGAGGAATAAAAGAGTTTTTTTTGTAAAATGAGAACTCACTAATGATAAGTAAGTAATGCTATTAAAGCTACAGTAAAATAGAAATACCAGATTCTGAGCGAATTCTGAGTGAATAATTTATTTTGCAGTTGCTTCTAAAACTCCATCTGTCCATGACTTGTCTATGGCTTGTTGCAGTGGGTCATATTCAACCTGGGAACTATCCCAATAGTCTCAGATGTTAGCACTGCAAAGCCCAAATGTGATTTAAGTAGTTCTAGTGACAGACGCACAAACTATGCATTTTACGTTCCCCTATCTGGAAAGGACACAAGTACCTTGTAGCTGGGGAAAGGACTCCCTGATTTAGTGAAGTCTGTCCATCCCAACTGTTGCTACCTTGCCATGGAGTATCCCAGTCCCATCCCTTGCTTTCCCCGGAAATTAAACCCTCTTCAAGGTCAAAGCAGTGATCTGAAATTCTGCAAACTCGCTTCAGTGATTAAAGCACAGTGAGTGAAGTTGGGGGAAAAATAAATATTTCACAGGAACCACATATTGCAGAAAATCCCTTGAGACCTAATGGGTGTTAATCCTGAGGCTTGACATTTTTGGTTATTAAGAACCAATTAGTTTAATTTTGTTCTTATTTGCGCTGACTAACTTTGGACACTACTATAATTCCACTAAGGACTCAACTGTTTATGTTAATAGACAAGATAAAGGAGGTGGTGGCTGGAGGATGCAAGGCAAATTGGATTTAGACAAAAGAGTATACAGACCCATAGCTGATAAGCAGGAAGAGCTGAAACCATATTAGTGGTTTATAGCTATTTTAAATGTTCTAGGAGAGCTCTCTTGCAGTGAACCGTCAGAAGACAAATCTCTCCTGTAGATTCTGTTTCAAGCACCATGAAAAAGTCTCCAGTGACCTAAGTCACCTCAGAAAACATGGACTCTCCTGTTTGGGCAGCAAAATCACGTTCATGATGGCAGTTCTTGTGGTGGCTATGGATGCGACAGTACTTTTTTCCAATGGGGAAGAGAAGAGTGAGAAGCAAAAGCTAAAACTGAGAAGCTAGGAGGTTGCCACATTTGCAGAGTAGAGGTTGGATCTTGATGTTTCATCCATCTAATTGAAATGTCAGAGGTACAAGATCTTTCAGGGAAATAACATATCATACTTGGGAAGAGAATTTAGTCGAATTTTTTTAATAACCACCAAACAATCTGAATAGGGACAAGTGTCAGGAGCAGGCAGTTGTGATAGGAAGTGAAGTAGCCAGAGAGATGGCTTTTTTTTCCCCAATATAGTTGTTCCCTATAAACTGTAGAAATCCACTTGCTTAGTTAAACAAAAGACAGATACAAATCGCAAGGACTTCACAGCTATAATTACCTTTACTCTGATATGCTTTAGAGCTTCAGCAATGAGAAACAGAAAACAATCAGTGAAAACAAATCTTTATGGCTTTGCCAGTCTGCTAAAAGAAACCACACTCAATGAGTCTTCAAATGTCTTCCTGTTCCATTGGGAGAATTTAAAGTGTTATGCAGCCAGAGGCATTGATTTCACACAAATCTTGCCCTTTCTGAGGAATAGCCAGTGTCATCACTTATTCAGATAGTGCTTTTAGACCTTGGCCTTTTTGTGGATGCAGAAACATCCATAATCATAAAACCTTGGGATACTATTGATCCAAACAAACACAAGTGTAAATTGCTTATTGGGAGATTGTTACCCTTATGGGATGAATGTTTTGCTTATACCCAGAAAGGTCATTTCTTCAAAGTGCTGACTCTGGAGATGAGAGCATCTCCAAGTTTTGACAATCAAGACTGACTGGCGTTATAATATTGCCAGTAGTATTTTCTTACTGAAAACAACACTTATAGTAATTAGATCCAATCATACTGAACTACCAGTGAAACCATAAACCAAGAAAATTCCTTGTGATTTGAAAGGTGGATTTACAGCTGACTCTCTGTTGATACTGCCCAGATACATTTTAGAAGCACCCCAAACAGGCCAATATGACATATGCCAATGAGTTCATGACTGCCACCTAAATTGCTGGTGTGAAACCTGACACAAACACAGTGCTTCCTCTTGTTCAGTCTAGATGTCTATAGCGCTGATCTCCCTTGGTGTACTCCCTGGTACACCTGTTTTATGTCTCTACTTACACTGAGATAGTTTGGAACCTTAGCAATGTCTATTCAAGATTACAAGGCAGCTCAGAATAACTTAGCTCTAGTGTTGGCATACAGCTACAGTATATACAGACATATGCTACAATTGAATAACTCTATAGCATAAAGTGGATTCTTTTAATCCCATCAAGCCTTGTGTCTGAGGGTTTTCTACATAGTAATCCTTCATTCCACTCCTCCCAGTAAACCAAAGTTTGAGTTTGTGCTTGAAAGTAAAGGAATGAATGACAGGTTAATGGATGACAGTGTTGGGCAGTGACAGGACAAGGGGTAATGGGTACAAATTAAAACACGGGCAGTTCCATCTCCATGTGAGGAAGAACTTCTTTCCTGTGAGAGTGACAGAGCCCTGGGCACAGGCTGCCCAGAGAGGCTGTGGAGTCTCCTTCTCTGGAGATCTTCCAAACCCGCCTGGATGCCACCCTGTGCCACGTGCTCTGGGTGTCCCTGCTGGAGCAGGGGGTTGGACTAGATGATCTCTAGAGGTTCCTTCCAACCTCAACCATTCTGTGATTAATCTTGTCTTGCATGCAGATGTAGATCTATGCTGAATCAATTGTGTGCACATAGAGAAAACAAGTGCAGAATGCAGGTGTGATGACTAACATATGTATAATAACTATTCATAGTTATTATGAGTTCTTGCAAAGGAGGCCTGCTCTGTCACCGTTATGAAACCAGCGCATCCTCACTTCTTAGGTTTCATCATCTTCTCAGATATACTAAACAAAAAACAACCAAACAAACAAAAACACCAATGCTTTTGTAATGATGGGATAAGCTATTTATCTGTATACCAAAGTGGCATTTTCAATCTAAAATACCATAATGCTAAAAAGTGTCAGCATAATTAAAGAATCACCATATACATTAAGCCTGGCAAGTAGGAAGTTAGACATTAACAAGAAAAATGCAGATAGATATGGAAATGTGTGTGGATTCCTTATTGACAAATGCTATCTCTTTCTCTTGTCAAAAAAAAGGGAGAAACCAAGAGTAAACGATGAGTCATTTTGTCATATGTTTTTCATACTCTGAGTCTCTCCATGCCTGCCAGCTCTCCCATAACACAAGCATGGTACAGTGGTGCATCCTACTACTTACACCAGAAAACTAAATCAAGCTGGGTCTAAAGAAGTGAAGGATCCAGTCCAGCAGTATAACTAATATTTTTATTTATTTTTCATGAGCCATTTCACATAAGAAGACTTAACTTAGATATTTAATTCTACCAGTAGACCCAAAAATAAGATTCAGGAGGGAAAAAGGATTTGCAAGACTAGCATAGATTTGCAATACACCTTCTGACTGAAAGAAACTATATTTTTCTGCTTCAGATTTAGTGATCTATAAGTGAATCAGATAATAACATATTAGACCTATTTAGATACTTTTCAATCCTCAGGGTCCTAACAGCCCCAGTCTCAGAAGAATTTAATATATACTTGGTATCCTGGAGTATAAAATAGTCCTCTTAAATTGACATTTTGCTTATTTCAAATAAGTTTTTAAAGTAATATATGATGAAAAATAGAGCTGAGATTTTTGTTCTCAATTAAATGACTTTTTCTTCTGGCCATGAAATGACTTTTAAAAACAAATCTACTGGTGTATTAATTACTATAAGACTTTGGTGGTGCAGGTGTGATTAAGTCAAGATAAAATTCTCTGGATTTACAATAATTTCCATTCTTCTCCTAGTAAGGTCTGAAGAAAACTCCCGTCGAAGAACAATAATCCTTTTGACACATGCAGCATTGGAGGAAATAGATCACATTTGGATACTCTAGCTTTAAAGATGTATGAAATTGGTTTCCTATAAAAATAATCATTTCTCTTTTCCTTTGAAGATGAGGTCTTAAAAGGGTACAAGAGACAACATTGGAGGCAACATAAGGAAAATGTGTTTTTTGTGCTCTTAAAGGGTTCTTTATATTAATGTCATTATAAACTGAAAAGTCAGACACAAAAATTAAGATGAATACTGCACCTTTTATGCTCTTTTACATTAAAGACTTTCTTTGATCTCTTTGTTTAAGCTTTGATAGCTTCCCAACAAAACAGATCATTGTATAACAGGCAAAGCATCCAAAATTAATAAATTAGTGTGAAAGATAAGATACTGGCATCAAATATGTCTATGACTTTGATGCTGGATTTGTGTTGCTAAGGCCCTTGCTGAGGTTTTGCTAATCTTTTTCTTTTGTTTATTTAATAACAATGCAGACTTCACTGAAAGATACCCTGGTTCTATATCTCTTTGGGTAGGATTTTTCTTGACTAACTTCATCCTAACTTCTAGTCTTAACTGACCAATGAGGCTCCCCTTACAAGCAATAGAAAGAGGTAGGACAATCTGTGAAAAACATGTATCTGAAGTAACTGAGGTAAGTTGCTTGTGCTTGTGTAAGTTGTGCACCTATGGGCATCCTGTGAGATCTGAGACACCCCAGGTAACCCAGAAATACTCATGCAGCTGTAGTCCTAGAGGTTCCTGCGGAGCGTTGATAACTTTTTGATGCAGGTTGTGGAGGAGCCAACGAGGAGAGGTGGGCTACTGGACCTTGTGCTAACAAATAGAG
>JAUBNY010000202.1:27591-38660 GCA_032275445.1 Crypturellus soui
GAGAAGAGAAGGCTGAGAGGGGATCTAATCAGTGTGTACAAGTACCTCAAGGGAGGCAGTGAGGAGGATGGGGCTGGGTTCTTTTCAGTGGTGGCCACTGACAGAACAAGAGGAAATGGCCACAAACTGAAGCATCAAAAGTTCCACAGGAATTTAAGGAAAAATTGCCTGACAGTGAGAGTGACAGAGCACTGGCACAGTCTGCCCAGGGAGGTTGTGGAGTCCCCTTCTCTGGAGATCTTCAAGACCCGCTTGGATGCCACCCTGTGCCACACGCTCTAGGTGGCCCTGTGTGTGCAAGGGAGTTGGACTGGAGGTCCCTTCCAACCTTAGGCAGTCTGTGATTCTATGATCTCAGAAGCTTTCATCAGGAATAGTACTCTACGACACACAAGTGAGATCAGATATCAATATTTAGGTATCTGAATTGAGTTCTCTTTCTACCCAGTAACTGTGTAGATAGGGCCCATATGATGGACTTGGATTGGACAACCAAACTGCTATAGTTAGACAAAACCAATTTCACTTTTTATTTCTTGTGTTTCATATTCTTAGGCTTATAATAAGCCTATACCATTTGGATACTTCTTGACATTAATAAGACACCCACATTAATCTCTGCATGCAGAACCATCCATTTTAGTTACATTCAGCAAACAGGTTGGCAGTTTTTTTTCTGTTTTTATTTTATTTATTTATTTATTTTTTAATTTTTATGTTTTCTGTTTTTCTGCTTTTCCTGTCTGGTATTTTCAAATCCAATCATTTTATCTTGAGAACCACATATTTAAATACAAGATGGAACAATATTCTAGTATTCAATTTTGTTGGTAATTTTTTAATATTGTCTAATATTAACTAAGCAGGAGAGAGATTTGACTTTCATCTCATAGATTCTTCCAAAGTTCTGAGCTCTCTGTAGAACATCATATGGCATGAATGTCTTGCTGCAGGAGAGCTTTAACTCAGAGAAAGTGGCAAAATTAACCTTAGGAAAACAAAAATAAAAGTAAATTTTCTTTTGCAATAGTAATACAAAAGGATTGGCCAGTTATGTGTAGATGTCAATTTTGTACTTAACTGCTCTCTATATTTATTTAAATAAGACACTGAATGCCTTTTCTAGTGAATTATATATAAAAAATAGGAAAAATATATACATGCAAAACACAAAGTTGCACCTGCATAAGCTACTATAATGAATAGGACAGCAGTAAGCTTTAACATGATTAAAACTTACAATTTTGCAGAACAGTCTATTCTGTCCCTTTAGTTGTGTTTGCACCATGCTGGTAAGTACAAGTCAGCATTTGCCAGCACTGACCGAAGCTAATGGATTAATTTTGGCACTGTTAACCACAATTTGATTAAAACGCATGGCTACTAAGCTATCTCAAGGAGTCTTTGACCTTTCTGAAGGCTTAATATTTATAAAAACTGATCAGTTACTAAAGCTTAATTAATTTTATATACTGAAATTTGATAGTCATGGTAATGTTTTTTACCATGAGTGAATTTACTCTTTGTGATTGGACAACCATCTTGAATAGCTGTAAAATAAATTTTTCAAAATCAAATGTTTGTTTCTTATATTAGATGAGGGAAGGTTCATTTATGAGAGATGAAATGTGAGCTTTGCTAACACTCAGCATTGATATGAGCCAGTTGCAGCTGTGGAGGACCAGCCCGGGCCAGTCTTGTCTCTATGATGCCTTCACGATGGCTGCTGCCTAGGAGCAGTTCCTGGCAGCCTGTGTCCTCCCTTAGGAAGTTTGACTCTTGGCTATGCAGTTCCTTAGAAGGGTGGAGAGTCATTCTGTTTCTGTGGGCTTCAGTTTCCCTTCTACAGGGCAAGGGTAATATTTCATACTTCTTCAGAGTGCTTGAAGAAAGATACTTTGCTTTTTTATCATTTGAAAGTCAGAGCTATGAGCATAAATAATCTAATAAAAAAATTTCTGAAAATATTCCTCATCTCAAATAATTGAGGGTTGTGTTTTTGCAGCTCCATAAACGCACAGTTCATGAAGCACAGAAGGACAAATTTTACATCAAAATTCATTAAGATTCACTGGCATGCAAGTGATCTTTCTAAATATCCTATCAAATATGCCATGAAAATATATCAGTGACAAATGATGGCATTGGTTCATTCCAGCTAACTTCCATCATCTAAAATAAGGCATCTTATTAAGCTGTCTACCTGTGCTGCCCCTGTATGCCAGGAGAGAGAGGAACCTTCAGCGAATAATTCATCCCTCCAGCTTGAGGAGTTGAAATCAGAAGGGAACAGATGTCCTCCAGGGGATTTTGTCTATTCACTGGTACAGAACAGCTAAATGCCAAAAGTCTGAAACTGACAATTTGGTCGAGAACACTTTTCTATACTGAAAATCACTTGAGTGCTGCAATGTGCTACTGGGAGTGTCATGCTACCATAAAGGCAGAGACATAGTCTGAGACCAAGTAGCTAGTAGAAATTCAGTTGTACTCGTGTAAGATCTGGAGGCTCTTGTCTGAATTCTGATTAAGACAAAAGCATTAGTTGCCATGAAAAATTGTGTATTGGCCCACAGGTATTACATGTCTGTCCTTGGCAAAAAAGATTGTGTGATTTAAAATATCAGGGAGTGATGAATGTGATTATACTCTGACCTTTCAAGATGACTGCCTTATATTATCCTAAAAAAAAAAAGTTCATCAAATGCTAGTAGAATTAAATATTTTATATTCCTTCCTTTGAAAACTTTTTTTGAACTGATTTGATTAAAAGTTATGTTTAGAAAAGAATGTTTATGAGGTATTAAATGAAAAAGGGCACAAAATTAAACCTATATAGATACATCTTTACAACTGCTGAAAATTTCGAGACTACTTTTTATTTTTTTATTTAAATTTATAAAGAGTTTTTGTTCATTTGAAGTAATAATTTTCTAGACATTTAATATCTGTTAAAAATGATGATGTCTCTGATGTCCTTTGTGGACTTTTAAGGACTGCTGCATGGCCTAGAAAAGTGTGTAAGAGCATATTAAGATGTATTGAGGATGGGAGAATCTATAGAAATGCAAAATATTGCAGTCATTACTTTATATAACTCCCTTGGTTAATATAATTATCAGATAACCTTTAAGGGATAAATTAAGTGCTGAAACGAATGTTAAGGTAAGTGACAGAGTGTAAAAGTTAGTCAATGATAGAGCTGGTTAAATAACACTCAATGAATAATATATATGATTTGAATGCTCCTGAATGCATTACGCAGTGACTATTCTGTTGAATTATTTATCCAGTCAGAAAGCAGGTACGCACGCCAGATTTGCAGCAGTTCTCTAAAGGAGTCAGACTCCTGGGGTACAAAGTGATTTGTCACCAGAGAACCACAGAGCATCTGATCAAGAAGTTGATGTGCTGGGGTGGTTTAGCAGTAAAAGTCTCATATAAGCACCACTGAATTTAAAGCCTGAGAGTAATGGACTGATAGATAATATAAGGCAAAGCATTGTCTCGCCTACTAGAGTGTGTACTCTTTTAAACGTTATCAGCTCTTGTGATAGAACCCATGTAATACTAATACAGGTGCCAAGTATTTAAGGAAAATCTTCTGCATGAAGATCTGAAGTATATATAATCGTAAATCTGACTTCCTTTTATACTTTTATAAGCACATCAACCAATCTTCAGAAAATAAGCATAGGTTTTAACTGAGTATTAAAATTTTGGAGGAATCTGTTGGAACTGAGGCACCTAAAACGCATTGGTGTTTTGGTCTGGCAACTACAGAACAAAAATTTGTATTACAGTGTTGCAAAGACTTATCCACCAAATTAAATCAAAGCACTAGAAGAAATGTTACTGGTGATTCCTGAAGCAAAAATCACCTTCTAATGTAATTTGACAACCATTATGGTCTTGGGAACATCACAAATACCTGTGCTTTACCATTGCCACTGTTTTTGGTATGCTTGCTAGAATTAGCTTCAAAATCCACAATGCAATGTGTCTGTGCCATCTCTCTTGGAAAAACCTCTTCATTCAATTATATCTTCCCTCTGTCTTCCCAATGGCTGAAAGAAAATTAGGAAGCTTATAGTTCCATTGCTCTACCCAACTATTTGAATTACATTTCTAATGATGGATAAAATAATTCTTACTGAATTTTTGGGCCTTAGTTCTGCTGCTAGAGGACTGTAGAAATGGGACAGAGTTTGCAAAGTGCTGTATAATTTCTTGTGTGCAGGTATTTTACTTTTTCTTCTCATCTTCTATGGGGGTGTGTGTATAGTAAAAAAAAAAAAGTAAGAAATTGCTTTTGCTTGATACCTACTAATTTACATGTTCCAGGATTTTTATAGCATCCTAATAAGTTTAAAAGAATCTTTCATTTTCTTTCCCTGCCCCTGACAATAAGAGTCTAAGGTTCAACATTTCTCAATCTATTACAGCATTTTATATCACTGCAAAGGGAAAAGTTGTGGCTTTCCAAGAGGAAAAAAAAAAAAAGCGAAGAAAACTTATGCTAAACTCTGGCTAATGGGCTTGTTCAGAACAACTCTGGGTTTCATCTTTAAAATTCAATACATTTGCATGACTTCCAGTGGTGTCTATTGCAACATAAATATATTTCAGAGCTTGAATTGTCCAAATGGCTTCTGATTCCCCTTGGAAGGCTAGAAAACAGTTAGACCTATTGCACTGCCTTATTCACTCCTTATAAGATTGTTCTTTGTGGTATATTTTTCTGAATTCGGTCCAATAGTTTGAATTTTCCCCACAGAGAGAGGGAACTGATACTCTGAAGTTCACTGAAACCCTGTGTTAAAGACTCCAAAATATAGCTCAACTATTTTGTCTTAATGAGATAAGGAATGGCTGGTGTTCCTTTCTCTACAATAATTGATGGCATACGCAGTTGACAAATGCAAATGTCAGTACTCAATAAATAAATGCTAGTGGTCCACAATAAATACAAGAGAATTTATTTATTTTTCTCTAGAGATTAAACTACATTTCGCTTGATATAGTTTAAGAGAATGAGTTTGAACTGTGAATGTAATTCCTTGGTCACTTTGTGATAATTGTTTCGTATGGACATATGCTGTGATGCCGTTCAGTAGTATGAGGCAATTCCCTTTAAATTAGCTATACTACAAAAAATTAATAGACATAATACGATGCAGAATAAATAATGGCAAACATATAAGAAAGAAAAAATGAAACATTCTAGAGTACGTTTTTTCTTAATTCTGCTGAAAGTTAGACTCACCAGTCTGATTTTGCTGATTGAAAGTTGGAAATTCGGTGATTCTCAATATTTTTAATTAGCCTAAAGGAAACAACTCTGAGATGTCTAGGAACTGTATATATAAAGCATTTCACACTCTACAAATGTCCCTATTTATATCCTAGTATCATAGAGACATAAAAAGTGAGCTGGGTTTGTTGTAGGTGGTGGACAAGCATGCTGCCTTGGGGGAAACCATACTTTCACTACTGGTTATTTATCTGCTTGTTTAAAAGTTTATATTTTCATATTTTTATAACTTAGTGCTTTTGTATATTTATAATCAAAATATAATGTGACTATAATAAGAATATGGTTGCCATTCCTAAAACTAGCTGAAAGCTGTTTCTTTATCATTGCTTAGCACAGAAAAGTTGCCATTAGTATCAACTCCCAAGTCTGTTCTGACGGTAACTTTTCCCATTTAAGTCAATAGCTATATCTGCAGAAGCTGAAAGAGCAGCCTCCAAAGCAAACATGAGTCAACTGTGGTCCACCTGTCTGGTGGAGAATCTTCTATGGGTGGAAAACTCAAGCTTCTCCTTGTGTTAAGGAGACAGTCCAGAAAGACGAATGCTTTCTTCCTCCAACTAGTGATAGCGAAAGGAAACAAGAGGTAAATATCAATCTTCATGACTTACTTAAGGAAACACCTTTTCTTCAGTGTAAAAAGCTTGAGAATTGTTAAAAAATAATGCAATGCATTTTTATTCATTTTATTTTCCAAGAAAAGCTAGTATGTCACTATTGTTTCACTATTGTTAATATAAGGAAAAAAAAAAAAGAGGATGAAATTTATAAATGATTTGAAAGCTTTAGGATAATTTCTAATTTCTATCTTTTTGTTTGTTTGTTCCACTTGATTATCAAACACAGCAGACATGTCTACATTGCTACGAGTGTGCCCCTGAGGCAGGGGGAAGCATTATGGTCTAGAATATATTTTTAACGTTAAGTTTTTTTCTGATTCTCATAGAAAACTAACTGTAAAAATAAGAGATCAGTGGTGTTCAGAGAGACAGGTCAGATTGTGAAGGAAAGGGGGTCTGAAAGTGATTCAAGCTGAAAATGAAAGGAATGCACTTGGAAGAGAATTAAAACAATAAATGTTTCTCACAATTAAATTAGAGACTAAGTTAGCCACCTATTTTCCTTCTATGATCTGTGGAAACAGACAAGTTTCTCCAGAGGATGATTCATTCCTTTCTATCTTAATCACTTATTTAATGTTGTGAGCATCTATTTCTATAGTTAAGTGGTGGGCTGCCTTTAAGCATCAGGTTACATCCCCAGAGAAAGTTTCCCAAAAAAAAGATGTTTACATACCTATCTGTAAAAAATCTATAGTTTTATTCTTTATCTCACGGTTATGCTTCTTATTCACTACTAGTGTTCTCGTTGGGAAAATCAGAAATATGTATTTTTTCCCATTCCACCTTCCCTTTCAAAGGGTCACCATTGTCCCTGAGCTGCCAACTGAGGTTTTCTTGCTTTTCCAGTTGCTATTTTATGCAATCTCACAAAAGCTGAATTTGTTCCTTTGGGCTAATTTTCTGCCTTCCTATTTGGTCATATTCATTTATTCTGTTAGAACGGTTGATTTTAGGTCTTCATGTAAGTAGGTCATGTTCAGGAAGCCATCCTGATGAGGACATGCTGATTAACAGAGTCTGAATAGATATACCTTCACTATAAATACTAACAACTAATGCCAAATACCATCAGAGCAGGATAAGTGGGATGCAGGTATGGAGGAGACTCCTCTGATGAAATGTGGATGGAGATTTGTTATGCTTCTCATGTGCAAAATATTTTGGGCTGCTCTGTCTGTCATGCAGTCAATATAATCTTGGAGATATTAAAAGAGTTGTGTTGTATTATAGAAATCGTGGAAGACATTAAGCCAGGGAAGTCATGGTAAAACAGTCTCCCAATCTGTTTGTACTGCTGTTTAGTGCTTGAACATATCTGTTATGGGATAATAATAATGCCTTTTAAATAAATGGTATGTTTTAATACGAGAAAACAATATTGCCACTGTTAAAAAATACAAATACAAATAAAAATAGAACAGGATGTGTAAATAAGCATGGAGTACAGATTTCATTTTTAAAAAGGATTGACATCTTTATTAAATGTTTCATCAGAGATTCCATTAGCATTGGTACTCTTTCCACTTGCACAGTTTGATATGTAGAGTAAAACACTGGTAATTGTAGGTTTTTATCCAGGGCTCACATTTTTCTCTATTTGTGCTGCTGCCTTCTGCCATTAGATTGGCACACTGTACTTTAATGTCTTTTTCTCTTCCTATTCAGTCTTTGACAGTAGCTGCAGTAGAGTTAGTCCTGGCAGCTGCTCATCCCAAAGGCTAAACCCTTGACCAGATATCTCACTAGCAGTTTTTGTTTTTAAAACTGCCTTCACCTGTGTGTCAACTTTCCTGCAAAGCAGCTGTAGAACTAAGATTGACACCTATGAAACTATCAAATTTTACCTTTTAACAAGCAGTCACACTTGAAAATGGATATTGTGCGACCACTTTGCAGCATCTGTAAATTCCTCACTGTGTCTCTGAGCCCTCCCTGTGAAAGAAACTAGGGTTGGGGGCAGGCATTATAATACTATACCAAACAATCGATATAATACAGAAAGCAAACTCACCATACCTTTTTCGTTTCTCATAGAATGATAACCAGAAAAACAAACAAACAAAAAAACTCACTTAAAAACTGATGGAAGACAACACATTAATCCAATTATAACTGGTGCTACCAACTATCACTGAGGACCGCAGCCTAACAGAAAGGTTGTTGCATTTTGTTATGACCACAAAACAGTTAAAATAGAAAGCCCATATTGCAAAGGAATGAGGACCTGTGTGCTTTGAAGATTTAACTAGTGATTTAAAGAAATCTTTCTTATGTACAGATATGAATATGTACGCCTTATGGCCTTTCTAGCATCTCCTTTTTGCACTGAATTTTATCTCCTGTTAGTCAGGACAATTGGTTGATCCAGTCTGCCAGCTTCTATATGAATGACCGCCAGTTGAAATGTACCTTTTAGAGTTGATTACCAGCACCAGAAATCATCTTTTACCTTTTTTGGGAGAAAATTTAACCCATATATGTTCTTCTATATATCTCATATATGAGAAAATTTTGAGCAATTATGATGAATGTTTCATCAGGTAAGAACTGCTGCATTCTACTTTTGATAAGTATATTTTGTCCTTACCTTATATTCCCTTTCAGACTGTGAATCATGAAAACAAATTTTGACCATAAACTCTAACTTTATTCGAATGAAAATAAGGGTGGTATTATTTGGAGAAATAAACAGAAAAAAAAAAAAAGAGTATGCTAATGGCAGGTGCAAATCCTGCCTATAAATCCTACTCAAAGATTATCCTCAGATAGATTTGGTCTAACAAGAGATAGGTCCATATGCAGGAAGTTTGTTAGCTTGCTGTATAGTAACTCCATGATTTTTCTTTCAGCAAACAGTACTGTGGGGGCATTCAGTCTTATTCAGTTATGTGACAAACATATATCATAGGCCATAGGGAATAATTATGAGAAGGAAAAAAAAAGAAAAGGTATATATTTCACAATCATTTTAATAAAGAAAGCAGTTGAGGAATTTTGATAAACTAGATAGATAAAGATAAATTATATAAATACAGATTCAAATAAAGCTAGTCAATAACATGCAGCTAAACACAACTAAAAATAGTCTCTATCTCACAAATTTTATAGTGAGAATCTGATTATGACTGTTGTTTTCCATGGTAGCATAGCTTAAAAATATTTAAATAACAGTTAAATAATTATTACCCTCAAATCAGAAATTGAGTTGGGTTAATTCTGTTCTTAGATAGGAAGGATGCACTGAAGATAAATAATACCCTTTGACCCATTCCTGAACCCATTTGAATAGGAAAGAAAGGGAGGTTCAGAACACGATTAGAATCTCATTCATTTAAGAAACTTTCAGTTGGTACTAAAATGTGAAACAGAAAATTTGAAGATTTTTCTCACCAGGAGGTGAAGAGAAATCCAAAGGCTCTGATTCTGGTATCTGTGGAAGCACATTGTGCAAAATCTGCCCTGCAAATAAAAGGATTTCATCATAGTTTCACAATTAACATATATATATCAATCTATCTATATATTTTTGAGACAGAGAAAAGGCCTAGTTTTTTTTACTCAGATCATATACAGCAATTTCTCTTCTCTTCCCTGTTTGTATTTATGATGCACATTCCCTTTGAAGACTGTCTTGGAGAACTCACCGTCTGAGTTTGTTCCTCTACACTGAGCAATGCCAGAGATAAATGGCAAATCTCATCATGGCTGTGCTGCTAAATGCTCATAATCTCCAAAAGAAGGTAACAGCACCCAGGGTGCTCATGTCAGCTCCTGAACTGTGTCAGGAACCTCTTGGGGCAGTGTATTAGGACATATGTTTTTTGAGAAACAAATGTCACAGAAGTGACTAGGTATACAGAGGTATCTAAATATTAGTATAAAGCGTGTTGAACTTGTTTTGTACATTCTTATATATGTCATATTCACTTGACATCAGATGTCATTCAAGAAGGATACATGAGAAGTTGTAAAAAACTATGAGGTGGAGTACACTCATTACAAAGACAACTTGGTTAAATTTTCTTATTTAAATAGCTAAATCCTGACCTCCATTTTGGAACAAAGTAACAAAGCACAAACCCTTTCTTGCTAAAAGTTGTTTTGTTTGTGAAATCTAACATAAAAGGAAAGCTCATAAAGCCTTTTTTTTTTTTTAAAGTTACTCTAGAATTTTTTTTTTTGGTTACTTGCTTCAAGGAACTTAAAACTCAGGGATCCTGAAGAAGAAAGCAGGTAAGATAAAAAAGAATCAACAGGAATAATTCCAGGCTCTTCAAGAGGAAGAACACTGGATAAGTGACAGGATGGGTAGAGGCATGAATTAGGAAAACTGTGTGTTCACTGACATTACTACAAAAGTTTAGAAAATCCCTGGTACAGAAGCTGAAAACAATGTAAGCACCAGAGAAGAAAATTGTCTCTGCCTTTTTGTTGTTCTGAAGAAATAAATGAACATTTTTTTTCTAAGGGAGAAAAGTGAGTTGACTTTCAAGCAAAGAGGACTGGAAGGGCTGTGGCCAGCAGGTGTGTCCTTCCACCCAGTTCAGCACTGGTGAGGCTGTTCTTGAGTACTCTGTTCAGCTTTGAATCACAAGAAAGATACTGATATTCTGGAGGAGTCCAGTGAAGGGCCACCAGGATGGTCAGGGGGGTGAGAAGAGGGTGAGAGAGCTGGGTCCATTCAGCCTGGAAAAAAGAAGACTAAGGGGAGACTTTCTTGCTGCTTATAACTAAGCCACTGGAGGAGGGGACATGGAGGGGACAGAGCCTGATTAGCTAAAAGGAAAAAATACCTAACATGAGAGTAATCAAATACTGGAACAGTATTTGCCTAGAGAGGGTGTGGAAGGAGCCATCTGTGGAGCTGTTCAAGACTCGACCAGAAAGCAACCTTGAGTAACCCAATCTGACTAAACCTCCCTTGGTCAGCTGGTTGGACTAGATCATCTCCAGAGGGCCCTTCTGACCTAACTCTTTCTGTAACTGTATGGCAAGTAAAATCACAGTGCTCTTGCTAGGAAATCTTATCCACAGTGCCAAGGCAGACAAACAGTACCATAAATGGGGGAAATCAAACAGGGAGTGCACGACAGCATCTTCTGCTGAGGAGCACACATCCAGCACACCAGAAT
>JAUBNY010000202.1:38760-51265 GCA_032275445.1 Crypturellus soui
CCATAAATGGGGGAAATCAAACAGGGAGTGCACGACAGCATCTTCTGCTGAGGAGCACACATCCAGCACACCAGAATTGTGCTGCTGTGATAAGAGCCAAAGATGTGTGTCTTATAAAGTGCCAGCTATATCAGGATACCCAGTATCAGACATCTGTGAGTTGGAATTCGTGCAATCCTAGAAATCCATCAGGTAACCATCTACAGCTCAAGTTAGTTAGTTACTTGGATATCTTTCATATTCGGTAAGAAAAAATAGGCATTTTTAGTGCAAAATTTTCCTCGCTGATTTCAAACATCAGCTTGAATGAGATTTAATGCAATGAAAGGAATTTCCCTCTACAAAGAAATTTCTCATTTCTTTCTCTTGATTCTTCCTGTGACACAGTCAGTTGTTGCCCTCTGAAGTGAAGCTGTCTGTGGTGAGCAGGTCCATGGTCCATGAGTGTCCATGGTTCTCCTGGGATGGCTGGGAGATACTCATGTCCAGCACCTATGAAAATCACGGTTCAAAATGTCATAGGACAGCATCAAAAGAGAGTGAATAGCCTGTGATAGCTTGCACTAAAGCAAATAAAAACCATGAATTAGAGTAAGAACAGGTACGTCCCTCTACATAAACAAGTGACCACTGGATTCTGTGTGCTGCAACTTAGAGCATCTGCCACCTTGCTGCTGCTGCTGCTGTCTTGTATGAAAAGACAGTTGTTCTGGGCAGAGGAGAGATTAGAGTGCTTTGTTTTGGTTCAATTCAAATGATCTATTTTTATCCAACAATAGCAGGGCACAAAGGAGATCTAATGAGGTCTGCATCCTACTACACAGCCTACTAGACCAGCTTCACAGTGCTGAAACGTTCTCTGTGGTTCTGCAGATCAGTGCAGTATTCTCCCTGGTCAGCATGTAAAACACTGCAGAAAATAAAAAGTCACTGCAATAGGAAATAATTCCTTTTAATAGGAAAGGCATTCAACTAACTACAGTGCTGCTTCATTAGTTTTGTTATGAGCTGAACAAGTATTTAAGAGGCTGTTTCAGCCTATTGAATTCAAAAAGCCCTAAATAATGTGTCCTTGGAAAGTCCTTCATTTTGTCTATCTAATGAAAATCTTCTCTTTTATAAAGCAGTTTGTGGTGTAGCACATCTGCAAATAAAAATCCACGCTGCTTGTCAGCCAACAATCTGAGCTAGCAAGGTGCGGAGCACCTTATCCCGTTTAGTTTCTATGGGAACTGAAGGCACGCAGCACAATGCAAGGTGTGCCCAACACCCAACACCTTCAGGATAAGATCTATGTTTCTTAATTGAAAATTCTTACTTCTTCACAGTTGGTACAAGTAGAAGCATGGAATCTCATACAAGATCTCATACAAGACCATAAAAAGCTGGATGTTATTTTGAGTTCCATATGCCATAGTGATTGCAGACCAAAGAGAAAAAAAACTGATTGATGGGCTGAGCATTTTTATTGAAGAAACTAATAATTTACCCTTTTGATTGTAAACCCATTGAAATCTCTTGTTCCATTTCAACAATATATAATAATATTTGTCAAAACAAACAAACGAAAACACAACCTGCTGGCATGAACTTATTCTGATTTTCATGACGTGTCACAACATTAATGCCAGTAATACATAATGATGAACTTTTGATAGTAAAACCAGAACTTTATTAGTAAGCGACAAAGCAGTTGGCAGTGACAGAAGAATGCTGACCTTCCGCAAACTGGAAAAATTCTAAACATGTAAACTTTGTTCTGCAAATTATCCTGAGTATCTGACTGGAAATGTCAACATACTTATTAATATCTTGTGGCAATCCCCGAAAGAGAATGATGTGCAATTCTCATGATTCAAAATGACAGTCCTTTCTTGTTTGAACTTTAGGAGATTCACTGTTGCTTGATTGCATTATAGAGCTTGTGGGCTATTTACTTTCCTTCCAAAAGATGAAAGTGGCACATGGCTCTGCACACACATTCTCTCTCTTACATATGTACATATTTTATTCAGATAAACTGCCATTTCTTCATCCACACATTTTTTTTTTCTTGGAAAGTTCTACTCAGTGAAATCATAGGATCTTTTGGATTTGTTTTTCCCACAGTATAATCTCACTGCAGTGTCATTTTGGAAAAAAAAAAAAGTGTCTGGGAAATCTCAGAATAATTTTCATTATTTTTTTTTCAAAGAGGATCAAAAGTATTTTAAAATGAGGTTTTGAAAATCATAGAATCATTAAGGTTGGAAGGGACCTTTAGAGATCGTCTAGTCCAACCCCCCTGCTCCAGCAGGGACAACTAGAGCACGTGGCACAGGGTGACATCCAGGTGGGTTTGGAAGATCTCCAGAGAAGGAGACTCCACAGCCTCGCTGGGCAACCTGTGCCAGGGCTCTGTCACCTGTTAAGAAATTTCTGTTAAGAAATTTACTGTTAAGTTCCTGTGGAAATTGAAATGCTTCAGTTTGTGGACATTTCCTCTTGTCCTATTGCTGGCCAGCACAGAAACGAGGCTGACCTCATCCTACTCACACCCTCTCTTAAGGAGGGAGTTAATTATTTTCAATTAAATTACTTCATTACATTCATTCAAATCTGGATGAGAAAGAAAAGGAAAGAATGGGATCAAGTGGGATACAAATTGAAACAATAAATATGCTATCCATCACTTTGCACTCAGTGTTTTAATAAAGTTTGCTACTGCATTATTTCTTGCCAGAAATTAAAACTTTGACAAAAAAAAAAAATCATATCTCTTCCCAAGCATACTAAACTGCATAAGAAATCACACAAGAAGTGGCCTTAATGTTAGTCTTAATATTAAGAGACTTAGTGTGAATGGTAGCATCCAGTTTTCATCTAGTAACATCCAGTTCTCACTTGGTGTTCATGCTGACTTTAGTTTAAGTATTCCTCAGTAATCTCCTTCCAAAATTTTGTATCCAAACCTTGCTGCTTTGTGAGGAACTCACTAGAAATGGCAGTACAGACAGCAGCTATTAGTTAGGTATGGAAATTCAATTCCTTGGAGTGTGATCCTCTGGCTTAAATTGGCTAATAGTAGACATTGTGAAGCTGCAGAAAAGCAATTTCCAGATATGCCCTTTTCTGCAGAGTGAGCTGCCAAATAATTTCAAAGGGGAATTACAGTAGCTGCAAGAATTACCTGCAGAGTCATGCAGGCTGTTAAGCAGAGTGCAGTAGGCTTAGATGGAAGCAGACTCTTACATAATTTAAATGCAGCAAAGGAGTGAGAAATAGCAGAAGATGAAGCTTTTCCCACGTTATTGCTGTACTGCGGGTGTTTTCTCCCTATCAAAACTGCCAAAGAAACACAAATCAAGAACTCAAATAGATTTTTTTTTTCTATTAAGAGGAGTCTGTTTAAAGTATCTGTCTCCTGGCAGCTAAATTATTCTTACAAAGGGCAGTGTGTGAGTGTATGGAGGGAGGGGGAAGCAGCAAACCAAACGAAGCAACCTAAAACAGACATGAAATTATCCATAATAACTGTTAGCAATTAAAAAATAAAATAAAATAAATAAATAAATAAAGCAAGTGTAAAATGAAGGCACTCTGAAGATGATCACTAGCTTTTGAGGCAGGGGGAAGGTTCGCTGGCTCATGAGCCTTGTAACCAGCTGAGAAATGCTTGAGTAGAGGACCCCGCAACTACTATTCCCAGCAGATCTGCCTACGTCTTTTCCTCCTGAAATAGTCATCCTACGCCATGCACAGCACCAATGTCTTAAGCAGAAAAATATTCCATATAAAAGAAAACAAGTGTGTTTGCTGCTATTAGCCACTCCCATGGGTAGAAAACAGCAGGACTGTGTCCAAATCACATACCTCAGCCACCCTGAAGTGTAGAGGCTACCCCTTGGTGCGGTGCAGATATTTTTTACCTTGTAAAAAGCAGAAAAATAGAACCTCTCTTTCAGTTGTGCTCCTGCCTGTCACATCTGTATCACATTCCTGAAAACTGGAGGACACACACAGGGGTTCCTGTAGGAAGCTCTAATTCAAATATAAAGTCCAAGGTTTTCTTCAGGGACATCCATAAATGATTAGAGGACAAGGGCCATCTTTAGATGATCTACAACCTTAATAAATGACAAATTATTTCTGCAAAATACATTTTCTATAGGGGGTAGGTCCACTGCCCTTAACAGTTTCATTAATCCTTCTCCAACTTTTTGTAGACTAGATGGCATTTGTTTTGAAAAGTATCCCTGTCTCTTTGTCAGATTCTGGACCTAAAGTTAAATAAAGGAGAGAGAGTGCCAGCATTCAGAAGTATATGGATGAATCTCTCTCTCCCCATATCATGCTGTTTCCCTCTGTGACTTTATGTATAGATTGAATGAGATGCCATGAAGAAGCCTGTAACCAGGAATCTGGAAAGTGCAAGCACTAGGTCAGCACTGCGCTCTGTAAAACCCTGAACCATAGTTGAGGGAAAAAGGATAAAATCTGCCAAGAGTCTTTTCCTTTTTTTCTTTTTTTAGCTTATGAAACATACTTGCATGACACATAACTAATAACATTTGCTGCAAAGCTACTGGCATGAAGCTTTTGCCCTGTTGATGTTATGTTCATAAGGAGATTCACAAGACATTTCTGTAAGCTAAGGTTAGGGTGTCCATGTTCCCTGTCTTCTGAGGGCACACACGCAAACATCAGCAGTGTGACCCTTCCCTTCAAGTGTCCCTTTTAAGAGTATCACTTAGCAACTCATAACTGCTGTAGTACCATTCAACCTCTGCCGAAAGGGAAAATGGAAGCCTTAAAAAGACAGTGATCCACCTGTGGGCTGATCTGCTCAAGAATAAATGAAAGTCAAGGTGCCACTTTCATCCCCACATTTCAATTCCCCAGCTTCCTAGGACAGAATTTCCTGGGGAGGGATGTGAATGTTGCTGCTGCTTGCTCTTCTCCTACTACTTCCTCAGCAATATGCTGCAGGATATTTTTAGGTGGATGTGAATGAACTGTATGCAACCCACTCTGAATATCAGCATATGTTCTAGCTGCCGTTCACCAGGCACAAGCTGACTTTCGTGTCATATTGCGGGCTCCCAGCTCTTTGCCTTTCAACTGTTTTAGAAGAGCCATTTTCATACATAGTACATTAGATAACTCACCAGGCAGGAACAGGACTGTGGTTTGTTTTCACATAATCATTTTTAGAAAGCCCTCTAGCCCTCTGCCTAGATGAAAGATTATATCTTACTACTGGACCTGCATGTGGTCCTCTCTTTCTCTGCGCATTCTTAAGGGTGGAAAAAAGACAGGTGGCAGAGAATCAGCACAATTAATAGAGTTTCCAGATCCTGTAGATTTTCTAACACAAATCCATGTAATTTAATGCTAGTAGAAATCTGCCTGTGTCTTTTACGTATCATTCAATAGAAGAAAAAGGGAAATTTAATTCCTGCTTAGATATCCCTATCTCACAAGGGATAATTCCTGGTGTGGGGAGGATCTTGAGGGATAGGGTGGGACACGATCTGCCCTGTTTCAAAATTCAGTCATCTTCATGTCAGTCAAAGAGTGGGCCTATGTTTACATGGTATGAGTTTTTAGATTAGTTTTTGCTATTAACTTCTCCTTTAAGAGAGAAGAGAGAAGTAATTTTGTTTTGTTTTGTTTTTGTTAATTTGGCATATATTTCATCACAAGCAGCCCATGCAGATATTGGGAAAGAGTTAAAATGACAAGACCCCTGTGCTGATGTCTTTAAAAAATTGCTTTGGAAATAGTCCAGCTCCTACTTAATAGGAATCCATGCAAGGATAATCAAGCCCAGTAATGAACATGGTGCTCATCAATCTTACCATGTAACGGAAGGATATGAAATATGAACACCTCCTGAAGGCTGTAAATGGTTTACTGAAAGAGGGCAGAAACAATGTGGAGAGTCAGCATGGTATGAATTTTTGGCACTGTTGCTTGATGTAATATAGGATAAGGCACAGAAACCACCTAAAATTGGTTTTAAAAACTCAGTTTGATTCTGATTGGTGCTATTTCCAAAATTTCATTAGGGTGAAATTATTTTGGAAATCAATGATTTTCTAAGACAAATTGTTGATATATGTGTTAACTATGAATTGCTTTTCTAATCTTTTAAGAATCTATCATGGAAGATGTGTTTTTGTTTTTAAGTATTGATAAACTGCACACACTACTTAGTGATGAAAAAGGCATTTAGGAGATTCTGACAGAAGTGTTCTGGAGGATTTGGTAGCTTATTAAGAATCTTTTTTATTTTATTTCTTATTATAAAAAGCTTTTTTTTTATCCTACAAATAATAAAGAGGGAAAATCCCCTTTTTTAATTTAATTTCCTAAAAGATTGTACTCTGGAGATGAATTTTTCAGAGGAGAAAAAATAAATGAGAAGTGGAAGAGGATATGGCATGTCTTTGCTTTGGTAATGATTATAATTTATTTATTCTGTTTTTCTGCAAGGGAATGTTGTCCTTTTAAAATATTGGCAGCCTTGGAGAAAAAAATCAGTTATAGACACACACACACACACACAAAAAGATCGTGGCACAGCAAGCCTTTCCAAGACATCTCCTATATGACTCTTCAAATTAGTGGTTTGTTTACTAGTTTCTTGCCTTCTCTGATGAATGTGTAAATCCTAAAGACAGAAAAGAATGCTGAGAAGGAGATGACCAAAGCTGTAGTTTTATAATATGTTTTGTAAGTTTCACTTTTTTAATGCACAAGTGAACATGAGTTTTCTTAAGACTGTATCCCCAGGGTGATACAAGCCCATCTTTGTTCCATTTAAGAAGCTCTAGTATGAGTAACTGGTTGGTAAAATTTATAGTTCAACCTCAGAATTATAAAGCTACAAATCTATTTTTGGTTGTACTTTTGCTGGTATTGCTAAGAGGATAGTTGTTTGTATTCACTAGTACAATTACTGTAGCCACAACCATTTTGTTCATTAAGAGATGATTTAAATTACTGTGACCTCAAAGCACTTAAAAGTAAAGTGGAACAAACCTTTAATCTCTAGTGCATTATGAAAGGCATTATAAAAGTCATTATTTTTTTGTAAATGAGTTATCATTCAAGGCCAATCTATCTGCAATATTGCTGCTTATGCTAGCAAATACATCTTCATAGATGGTCCTGTTGTATTTGTTAGCACTATTCCAGAACAAGAAATTATTATAAGTACAAGTTTTTATTAAATCATGCTAAAAATTGAGATTGACTTACCTTCAAAAGAAATATGATGTATTTTACACTAATAAGAAAAGGTCACAATTTCTTCTAACATGACAGGAATTCACATCAATCTTCTGTAACATCCTTTGTAACTAACTAGGTACCCAAAATTTTTTTTCAAACTAAATGCTGAGTTGGCAGACAGGCAGCATGGAAATCTCTGCTGTCATCTCCCATTCTATTTTTAAACATATTAGTAGTAGTAATAGCAGTAGTAGCAGCAGCAGTTATTTTTTTCAGATGAAGTAACAAAGTAATTTCATGAGTAACAAGGCAATACATTATAAAAAAAAAAAAATAAGAATTTCACCTAAAGCATTTTAACTTGTGGAACTCACTACTACAGGATCCTGGTAAGAAAAACCTTCCAGGATTCGTAAAGAAAAGAAGATATAGCAGTAGATGTGACATTAGGAATTACAAAATTAAATATTCCCAGACATTACTAAGAGCAGCAAGAGTAGAAATAAGATATCCCAAAATGTTCACCTAACCTTCCTGAACCCTTTCATGATATGTATGGCTGCAATTCACTATGTTATCTTCAGTTGTCTTAAACTGATGTTGCTAGACCAAGTTAGTCATGCAGAAACTCTACATGGTCAGTTACAAAATAGGGATCTCTAGAGAACAATTTATTCCACAGGCTAGATGTGCTTCTCTCTCCTTTTATCATCCTTTTTAAATCACTTTTCTTCTGCATCACCCTCCCAATAGTATAGAAATCATTAAATGGAACAAGTAAAGAAGGTCAATTAGACAGATGTTTCCCACCTTACTGGAGTTAGCTGTCTTATCTTGAGTTGCTTTGGGGAATACATGCTTCTCCAGGACTTAATTACAGGGGATTGTGGCCGTTAGGGTAGTCTGTGGCATACTCTTCAATGTAGTTGTGTTTCAAGAAAGATCTAACGCCTATATGAAGGCTTCTCATATCATTCTCAATATCACTTTGTCCAGAACGGTGTTTCAGTCTGTAAAAGGAATAATTGCATAGAGAGGTCTGTTAGTTTTATTAATTCTGTATGGTAGCGCTGAGAGAGCACTTCCCAGGGGTCCTCCTTTGCTTCACTCTACTGGCCCCCAAAGGAAAATCCCATGCCAATACATTATGATTCTCTCTTTTTTTTCCTTAACATTAGCCATCCAAGTACACTATCCAAGTTCTAATTCAAAAGATGCATGTACTAATTACTCTTCTGTATTTTACTTAAACTATAAACAACCTTATTTTTATATATAAACAAGCTTATTTTTGAGCTAAATATATACACATTATGTTCACCCTCCAGATCAGCTTCACTTAGTCTGACAGATTTAAATCAAAGAATATTGGGACCTTCTCTGTCCATTTAAAGCTTAAAAATATGTCATATGGTAAAATTATATATAGCTGCCTGAAGCTGCAAAATCCTGCCTGCTTTTCAAAAGTTCCTAAGAACATCCCTCTTTTGGCTTGTGTAAGAAGAAAGAAATCTGGGTCATGAAAGTTAGCAGCAAGATACTTAAGGTAGCCCACAGAATTTAAGTACGAGTAACTCCATTGACTTCACTGGGATTTGTTCTTTTTCCTTTAGCGTTTTGGATAATGTCCAATTGAAGGCACTTTCTCAGTGGCACAGATACGGTGCACTTCATGTTTTTAATCTCATCTCCATTTGACTCTCCATCCTGATAAAAATCTGTTTCAGGTTGATGATGTCATGGCCAGATTCATCTGTGGTCTGGAAAAAGGAGAATGAATTGCTATGGCATGTGACCCAGAGAATACACTCTGTGTGATGAGCAGGTGACAGCCCCCACTATCCTCTCAATGAAAAAAAAATGGGTCTGCCAATACCTTAGTTCCACTGCCTTGAGACATTCTCCTCACTTAGCTTTCTCAGTATCATAAAGAAATTTCCCTATTTCAGCTTCATTTTTTCATTGTCGTGGAATTAATTTTCCTGTCATGAAGAATATAACAAATAAATTGAATAAGTTACATTTATTGGTTACAGATCCTATCACTAGCTCTTCAATCTATTTGTTTAAGAAACTCAGATTCTATGTGAAAATTTTCACTTACATTTCCTCAAAATCAGTTACAAAATGCTTTTTCTCTAGTTCTAGTTCCTGACACACTGGACTATAAATTGGGAGAGTCTTTAGCATTTTTTTTTTTTTTTTCATGATGATCTTGGCATAAGTTCCTTTTTAATTTTATTAAAGCTACTGCTGACTTATGATAATCATGATATAATTGACTCAGGTATCTGGTTGGTCTCTCTGGCACTGTGTTGGTCTTTGTTGTCATTTTGAATATGTTAAAAGTGACAGCTTCCAACTACTGTGAAGAAAATCCGGTGCTCAAAAGAAGTGTCCTATTCACAGCCAGAAAGATACATCCTTTTGAATGGGATGCCACTGGAGAAGACCATCGAGGGCATAGAGAGATGCTGCTGTTCCTAAGGCATCTCCTCAGGACTATATTCACAGTAACTTCTTAATTGCCTGCAGAAAAAGAGTTGCCAGAACAGGACAGTAGATGACATGTACTGTCCCAGTGGATTGTATGCAGATGTTGGGTCACAGGCTGAAAATCTTTATCCTGAAGTATCAGATAGAAAATCACCAAAGCGATTGGAACTTTTTTTTCCTCTGCTATTTTTAGAAAAAAAATGATGCAAATGTTTATGTAGCAATAGTGCCACATGCAATAACAGAAGCTGTGATAATGGCCCATCTTTTTTTCTTGAGGAAAATTCCATGTATTGCCTAAAGAATACGAAGTGAACCTCATGGCAGTAATAACTGAGATGTGCCACCACGCCCACAACAGCTCTGACAAGTAATCATTCTATATTACATCCAGTGAAGTTCCATTCTACAGCAGCTTTGTATATAGATAAAAACAGATCCACACAAATAACTAGAGAGGTCAGAAAAAAATAAGACAAAGCAAATAAGATTTCTGGGAGTTCCTCAAAATGTTATAAATACCACTAATCAGCATTACCCAATTCATTATTGGTCATATTTAATTGGGCAAGGGCACAGAACTCTTCTTCACTGTCAAGTGTATCATACTAACTTACTTCACTGAAGCTTGGAGACTGGATGTTTTATGCTGGATAAAATTTTAATTTTCTATTTCCAATGGCATTATTCTGTAACGGTTACCAAGACTGTCTGTTCTCTACTATTCCCAAGCCATTTATTCATGCTACTTCCATATAAAAATAAAGTTATATGGTCTCTATGACTTTCAGATCACAAAAGAAACTGCAACACTGTTCAGAGATAGTCTTAACATAGTCATAATTTCATATTTACAATGGGAGTGCAAATGGATTGAGCAGTATGGAATATGGCCAAAATCATATGATGGAATACTGTAAAGACTCGACAAAAATGCTTTCAATAGAAATTCATTATGTGTGTCCACACATTTTTTCCCCTTTAGGGTTAATAACACACCAACCTGCAAAACTATTTGACACCAGGAACATGAGCTGCTGCTTAGCTGCAGTTGGTCTATGGACATTCAGGGTCATGTCAGCTCCTTGGCTGGACTTAGGTCCATGTCAGGAAAGACTAAGTGAGCTGGGCCTGTTTAGTCTGGGAAAAAGAAGTCTGAGAGGAGATTTGATCAACATGTTAAAGTACCTGAGAGGTGACTGTAGGGAGGATGGGGCCAAACTCTTCTCTGTAGTGGCCAGTGATAGGATGAGGGGTAACGGGTGTAAGTTGAAACACAGGCAGATCCATCTCCATGTGAGTAAGAACTCCTTTCCTGTGAGGGTGACAGAGCCCTGGCCCAGGCTGCCCAGAGAGGTTGTGGAATCTCCTTCATCCACCTGGATGCCACTGTGTGCCATGTGCTGTAGGTGTCCCCGCTGCAGCAGGGGAGCTGGACTAGATGATCCAACCTTAAGCATTCTGTGATTCCTTGATGTCCTCAACATCACTGAAGTCAATATGATCCCTCCTAAATGCTAAAGCCTCCATTTGGAGTTAGAAAGTTAGAAAGTTTACAGAATCACAGAATAGTTGAAGTTAGAAGGGACTTCTAGATATTATCTAGTCCAACGTGCCTGCTCCAGCAGGGACACCTAGAGCACATGGCACAGGATCACACTCAGGTGGGTTTGGAAGATGTCCAGAAAAGGAGACTCCATGAACTCTTTGGGCAGCTAGGGCTCTGTCACCCTCACAGGAAAGTAGGTCTTCCTCACATGGAGATGGAACTTCCTGTGTTTCAATTTTTACCCATTACCCCTTGTCCCTTCACTGGCCACCACTGAAGAAAAGTTTGGTCCCATTCTCCCTACAGTCTCCCCTCAGGTATTTATACATATTGATCAGATCTCCCCTCAGGCTTCTCTAGGCTAAACAGGCCCAGCTTGCTTAGTCTTTCCTCCTAAGATAGATGCTCCAGTCCCTTAATCATTTTTGTTGCTTTACGCTGGACCCTCCAGACCCTCTCTAAAAGCTCCTCACCCCTCTTGTACTGGGGAGCCCAGAACTGCACCCAATACTCCAGGAGCGGCCTCTCCAGAGCTGAGTAGAGGGGAAGGATCCCCTCCCTCGACCTGCTGGCAATGCTGCTCCTCATGCAGGCCAGGATCCCATTGACCTCCTTGGCCATGAGGGCACATTGCTGCCTCCTGGTTAACTTGTCCACCAGGACTCCCAAATGCCCCTCCTTGGAGCTGCTTTCCAGCAGGCCAACCCCTAATCTCTACCGGTGCCTGCAGTTATTCCTCCCCAGGTGCAGGACCCTGCACTTGTCCTTGCTGAACCTCATGAGGTCTGCCCAGCTCTCCATCCTGTCTAGGTCTCTCTGAATGACAGCACAGCTCTCAGGAGTGTCGGCCACTCCTCCAGTTTGGTGCCATCTGTAAACTTGCTGAGGGTGCGCTTGGTGCCCTCGTCCAAGTCATTGATGAACAAGTTAAACGGCACTTATTACTGAAAGATTCTAGGTTATTAAATCCTTCTTCTATATACCAAACATCTATACTAGTCATTTTGTTTCTCAGAATGTACTCTTGTGTTTCATTTTATGAGCAGTGTTTTTTCTTCCTTTTTCACTTCTGTTCATGCAAAGGACATCATTCAGGCCAAGGTATAATTATATTATGTACTAGAGGATGTAACATAGTATTAGATAGTACAGAAAACTCTACTAATATGCCCAGCTACATTAGACCTGTGCTGTTTTAACGCATGAATGTAATATGAAAGTAATGCTCATACTATATCAGTA
>JAUBNY010000202.1:51365-127478 GCA_032275445.1 Crypturellus soui
CGCTATCTTCTTTAAACTCAGCTCCCTGCAGTCGCTTCCCATGGGAAGGCCTCTGTCCTTTGATTTATTCCCTACAGGAGACTATGTCGAAAACCTTGCTGAAGTTAAGGTAGACAACATCTATGGCTCTCCCATTGTCCCTCCAGCCAGTTAGGAGAATCAATGAACTTTCCACTGTTCCTTTCCTAGGTCAGCAGGAAAAAAATATGGTAAAGAATTTACACTATGTTTAGTTTTCTTTATAGTGTTCAAAAATTAATTGTACAAGTGCTCTAAAAATAGGGCTAGAAGGGCCAGAAGAGCCAGCTTTGTGCATTTAATTAATTCTCTCTCAGTATTTTGCTGGAGGAACTTGAGGAACATATTCTTTTGATGTGATAAGAATCTTTTAACCATATAAAATATGTCATTATTGCTTGGTTTCTAACAACATTCAGCTGTATTAGTTAGCAGCTAATACTAGCTAATTTTAGAAAGAAAATACTGGTGAATATTGAACAAACACACACAGACATCATGGAATTCAAGCAGCTTTTTATGTGAGCTTTTTAGCTCTTTTAGCTTTCATCCAAGCCTATTCTTCATGTATGACAAGTATTAACTATGGATACTAAAGGAGGGCTGGCATTTCAACAAATAAGCACAGAAATATTCATTTGGCTTTCTACTGTGTTGAGTAAAAGTGAAAATCATTTTACCTAATTTCAGTGATATAAAAGCTAGACACATACAGTGTAAGAAAGTGATCTAGCAAATCAGTGAAGGGTGATAAGCACATTCAAAAGCAATTCATCCCACTCTGAGATATGTGACTAAGACAAATGTGATGAATCATCTTCTGATGTGTCCTTTTTTTTCTCCACTGAGTGTAGTGGGACCCAGGATGGCTAATTGGACATTTATCTTGACTTAGGCAAGGCGAATTCACCCTAATCCATTTGTGGAATAGTTGTGGTGAGAATTTATATTCTAAAACTATTGTTTGGATATGCAAATAAGTGAAAACTATGTTGTGGAGATAGGATTTTTTTTGTAGTTCTGGCAATCCATGCCTGTAGTGCTGCTGAACTCATTGCTGATAGCCTAAGATGAGTGAAAGAAGACTTTATTTTCAGTTCATATCATTTTCTCTGTGGACATAAAACTTCAAGAGAGATATGACTGAGAAATACAGGAGTTAGAAATCTTTTATATTTAGGTTTCTTCAATTACTTAGTGAGAACCAGAAAGTTTTAGAGTGGATATACTAACTAACAGCAAATCTCTTTTTTCCCATTTTTGTTGAGTTGAAAAGGCCACATTTGTGTCTCGATATTAGGTGGGACCATGCTATCTCTAATAGTGTCAAATTTCTTTTATTTTTCATTCAAACAATGGATAAATGAACACTAGTTTTGGAATGAGTATATTAATACCAAGAGATTATCCAGGTTGAAATAGGAGAGAGGAAATAAGTGGTAATACTGGTATATTCAATGAAGATATGATACAAGGACAGAAGAACTCAGTAACAACTGCTAGCAACCATTTCATAGAGAAACAGTTTCACAGAACTTGAAGAAACCACATCTTTAGACTGCGATTAATTCAAGTTCCTGGTTTAGCTGGAGAAGTTTCCATGGTTAGTACCTTCATCATTGAGGAATACAACAGCTTTATCTATATTTCATCTATTCAGTGAATACTAACTTTATAAGAAAAGGCTTTATAAGTTCCCTTAAGTAGATAGTTAGAGTTAATAAGGCCATTCTTATTTGTATGAAATAAAGGCAATTTTCCAGAAAAAAATAGTGACAAAACTAGTGAAGGTTGGCATTTTGCATTAAACTGTGTGAGAGAAGAGGCTGGCAGTAAAATAAATGCAGACTATGGCATTTCCAAGTACTGACATACGCAAAATATTCCTTCTGCTCAGTTAATCAATCATATTCTGCTAGATGAACATAATCCTTCCAAGGAAAGAATGCAAATAACAGATGCCAAGAAGAAGGCTGAAATGTTTAATAGGATATTTTTGTATAATTTTCTCTTTCTCTCTCTCCAGACACACATGCTAAAATAGTGACAGAACACCTTGTATAACTTCTCATCAAAGCTAGAGAGAAAGGGGTGGTCATTAATAAAGGAAGGTGAAAGTAAAGCATAGACATAAGTGCATCATCATTAAAAATATCTGATGAAGTATACTGAAGTTAGGAGGAAAGGCCTCATTTGTCTTTACATTCTGTGAGGAGTCATTGCAGTGTAAGGAAGAAGTGTCTAAAGTAGTTCATAAACTGTTAGATATTTTCAGAAATACAGGTGGAACGTGTATACATAGAGAACTGGGAAGAAGCCAAAATTCAGTAGTTATTTTTAAGAAAAGGAAAAAGATTGGTGTTGTCAAAGTCCCTTTAGCTTCACGAGGAAATATAGAGTCCATATAATTAGGGTCAAGATAATTATAAGGCACTGCATTTAAAGTCAGTGCCTGTTAATAGAACAGACAGCTTTTGCACATATTAAGGAAAATAGGGAGTTAGTAATGCACAAACAATATTTAAAATTACTGTGACTCATTCAAAGACAGAATAATTTTGATAAAAGCTTTGGTATTTCCATTTTTATATACTAAATATTCTTCAGAAAAGATTAGGAACTGTGATTTCACAAAGAATGTATCAGAATTGATTTGTTTCCATGTGAAAGCTAATGAATTTTGGAGATTAAATCAAAATTTTTATTCACACTTTTTCAATAATAATATTGATAACAATTGTGTGATATGATCAGAGTTTAAAGACAAAAAATACTTGCCATATTACAGTCCTGCATATCTCAAACGATAGAATAAGTGATTGTAAAATGAGAGGCAATGAAGACAAAGTATTTCACACAAGGAACTCTTCTACTTAGCTTTTTTTTTTCCACATCAACCTCATTGCTATACACATAAACTTGTGTTTCATTCCTTTCATAATTTGGGCTTTTTTTTTAAGGATGGGCAGTTTTGCAAAACCTTACTTTTGTAAGATAGATTTGACTGCACAGATATCGATCAAAAATGCATGAAGGTGAAACGGAAAACTATACTTTCACAAAGCCTTAAGATTTCTTCTAATATTTATTCAAGGCTTTAAGGTTCCTCGCTAATCAGCATCCTAAAAACAACCCTATAATTTCTCATACTTAGCTTTTCCTTTTACAGATAGAATATAAAATCAGATCATACATTTCTCACAGTGATTGACACCAATTAACTACGGATCTTGGGGGCATTTTAATATACTGAGTTTCTCATCATTATTTTACTGTTTACTGATGTTATTTACCTCATCATTTTATGTTGAACAATGCACACAAGTATCACCAACAAAAACAGCTATCCAAAGCAGAGCAGATATTTTCCAGAGCTGTTGCCAGTTTGCGAATGTGGGAGCTGCATCTATTATGATGCTGGCAAGGATACTTGTCCAACCTGTGCTGTTAGATGTCAAGAAGCTTGTAACAGCAGCATAGTGAGGGTGATCTGGGAAATTGCTGAGTTTTCCCATCCCAATACTCTGCTCATGACAATCCTGCCTAGGGCATCCAATGAGTCTTGCTTCTCTCAGTGCCTGTTAACAGCAATCACCATTAATCAGCCATTGTCATGTGCACACAAACAGAAACAGAAAGGACAGGCAGCTCCCAAGAACAGCTCCTTGGTAAACTATGCATGTGTGTGAATCGCCTGAATAAAACAATGAAATGATTGTTCTTACTAGTCAGTGTTCATTCCTAGGACTAAAAAGTAGTCCTACAGGAATGTAAAAGAGAGAAGGGGAATATAAATGTATGCTAGATGCATGATGAACCCAAAAAATTGTGCAAGATGCATGATGAACCCAAAAAATTGTGCAAATATATAAAGTTTTTATGATTTTACATTATGCACTTGAAAGCTTTCCTGTGGCATTTTTTATATGATTTCATAATATAATTGATTTATGTCAGCCTTTAATTATAATGTTAGAATTATAACTTGTTATAGTAAAATGAAAATGATAAAACAAAATGTCTGTATGTTTCCTACCATCCTCTTTCCAGGTCTTCAGCTGCCCTCATATCACTTCTCCTTCCTCAAGGTGCTTTTGCATACCTGACGGTGCCAAATACCTGACTATATGAAGTAGAGAAAAGATGCCCCTAGTGTTCCTGCACAGTGAAGGAGGTGTGGTGCTTATTGTCCTTTTAAAGGTAGGAAATGTAACACTGTCAGTGACAATTACTTTTGTCCAATCTCCTTTTGCATTTGTCTTTCTCTTGCTGGTTGTGGACAGCTTATCATTAACAGAGAGCTGTAAATTACATTTTGTTAATTTTTGCCTAGTCTGTCCAGCTGTTAAGTGGGCAGAAATTAAAATTTTTGTCAAGCTAAGCAAAAATGCAAGCCATTTTTTTTTCAAACAAAAAAAGGAATAGTTTAGTAGTCCAACCATTTTGGACTACTGTTTTTCTCTTCTTACTGCTCTGACATGACATATTACTCTAGAATTTAATCACTCAGTACAAGGAAAGTCTATAGAAACATAATGTAACTGTGAAAAAAAATCACACAAAAATCCTCACATAACTCACATAACTAGAGTTCATTTCTACAAAACAAGAATTGTAAGAATTAATTAGAGTTGGCTCTAGCTTGCTGGACCAAGTCCCAACAAATAAAATGCAAAGTTTCCTTTAACATCTTTGGTAGAATAACTTTTACCATTGTGACTTGCAAACAAATGTTCATGAAATATGGATGTGACAGCCTTGCTCATCTCTGCTGCACACATCAGGAATCATCAAGATTCATTAGATCAATGTTTCAGAAGCCTTCAAAGGACAATAACAGTTCAGATTTTTCCAGAATTTCTTTAGAATGAGGCTAGGAGGAATTAATTAATTTCAGGAGGAATTAATGATTTTACACCACTGCATTCCTGGTATCTGGGAGGGATAATGGAGGAAAACTGTAAATTCTCTCCATGTACAGTCTTCCTAAAGACCAGCTATGATATGACACTCACACTCATGTTCTGTGTCAAAGTCATGTTTGCTGTAAAATTGATTTATAAAAGTAGTGATACTGTCCTACAGGAATATTTTCAGTATGCTCCTCCTGTTTTTCATATACATGGACAGCACTTTGCAGGGAACAGACAAACAGATGTGAAACTCGTGGGCCACATGGTTAAACTCAGTTGAACTCTTGAAAAGCTATGGGAAGAGGAATAGCTGTGTGCCACTTATTTTTTCCGACCACGATGCTACATCAATAATATTATTATATAAGAAATTAGATTACTTTTTTTTTTTCCATGAAAGTAAACAAATAACTTCATATACTTTCATCTGACCTTTAGTTGAGAGGAGGTCGAATGGAATTTCTTTTTCTCTATAGCTGAATTTTTGCCAGAGATTTCTGTTTTAGAAGCTCATTTTATTTATCTCTTACAGCCTAGGCTTTTATGCAGCTGTGCCTGCCAAAAGGATTAGTTACAAAACTTGTGCAAATGTCTGTAGCAAGGATACTATATTGTGCAAAGAGTACCCTACCTTTTTCCTTTCAACATTTTGATTCTTACCTATTAAAAAGAAAGGCTAGTTTTTCACATCTTTGCCTTCTCTATGAAGCCTTTCCTAACCTAACGTGCCAATATGCATTTTTAAATTAGATTTTAAATGTCCACTTATATGTTGTGACAAAGTCTCCAGTGACCATAATATATCACTTGGCTCCTCTTTGCAGATTTTTTAACAAAGTTACTGAACTGCCTAAAAAACGTTTTCTGCTGACTTGTGACAATGATATGCATCAGTGCGACAAAGGCATTTAAATTGGTCAATACATCTATCTATATTGCAGAAATAGAACTGTCTAAAACCATCTTCAGTTTTAGAATTCAAAATGCTTTCTCTTTTTATTGCCAATCAAGGCTACTGAAGGCAAAGCATAGCTTTTTTCCAGCTTCAGCCAGCACATTTTTGAAGTAAATAGAAATTGATGGTGCTCTGAAGCTTGCTATTGTAGGAAAGTGGTTCTGTTTTGTAAATTATGTTCACTAGGTGAGCAATTGAAAGTAAGGCAATTTTCTCCCAAACAGTGAAACTTCAGTCTTCTTTTCAAGTTGAGCTAAATGGGAAAGAGAAAATAAAATGCTACCTTACAAGCTACATATCTGCTAACATTTTTAGTTAGAAGAACTAAGATAAATGTAGTAAAACTAATGCAAGAATTTGTATTTGATAGAGTAATAGAAAGCTATTAAATTAGAAGGGAAACATCTTGAACCTAGAGGTGAAAAATAAATACTGAGCAGTTGCATCCGCCTCTTGTACAATCCTGCAAGACTTTAAGCATGACATGAAAATGTCTTTTTGCTTATAGATAATTGAAAATTAAGATGTTCAACAAGAACGTAATGCATGGAGAAACTGTGCTATATGTTAGTATGGAAAACATAAAGCCAAGGGTAAATTTCAGTAACAATCAGCTTGGAGTATTTCATAAAAGGATTAAGTATGGTTATATCTATCAAGAACACCTGTGGTTTCACAGATCAAAATCTTTAATCTTTGCAGAAGATGGTATTAGATTCTAGAGTATTTTGCATGCAGCTATGTGAGAGAATTGCTCAAGAAAGGGGAACTTCAAGGGGAAAGAGGGTCTAACAGAACTTATGGCATTACAGAGGCTTGCTTGAGGATAGAGATAGTTACCACTCCCAGGATGGTTGAAATGTGTGAAATCTACTTCTCCATGGTTCTCTTGGCAAGACAATCTGCCCTCCTAGCACACATTAATAAGAGTAAACGAAGAATGAAGCAGAACAGAGAGACCATGGCCAAACTTTGTTGGCTTCCCTGGGAAGGGGTCAATCTGATGGCAGATCAGTCCATTCTAATAGGCTTTGCTCAAACTTCTCCTCCTTCCAATCTCATTATAATACCCAATGCACAACCCCATCTCACTGAGCACAACTCTTCACTGAGCATGCTCTCTAGTTTTTCAATGAACTCAGGAGATTTTACATATCTTATATATTATATATCCTGCTTGTGCAGCGAGGTTGGACTACATGATCTCTAGAGGTCCCTTCCAACCTTAACCATTCTGTGATTCTGTGATTCTATGATTTGTTTTAATCAATGAATAATTAAAGTGAGTAGGACTGGAGTCACTCAAGCTCCACCTAAATGTAAAAGAAAATACATAAAAAGCGAACTAGGAAGGAAGAATGGGATAAGAACTAGGAAGAATGGGAGTGTAAGAACAGAGGAAAAAGATCTAAGGAAGAGGAGAGAGGGAAGACTCCATCGTAACTTCTGGATCAGTCGACAAACTGAACCCCTTTCCTCCACTTGGGTCAGAACTCTGCCTGAGGAGACTCAAGACTTAGTGCCCTCTCCTCTCTTCTGGGTGAGTGATGACTGCGCATTTGTACACTAGGCATTAACTAGGAACCCCACACTGTAGTAGATAATTTCCTATACTGACATCTGAAATCTGTTTTCCAAAAGTTGTGCTTAAATAAATTGTGCTATTCGTGAACCAACCACTTGTTTTGAAGGCAATCATTGGACCTACAGTTGACAGAATGATGGTGAATCCAATACTGTCAGCCAGGCCTACAGCTAACAGAGTATTTGGAATCCCTATTAAGAGAGGAGTCCAGCCGCCTCCAGTCCCTCTAACCTTTGAGTATCGGCTAGAATGCAAGGGGATTCATCTCTTAACAGATTTGCACCCCTCCTCCACACTGCCATAGGATAAGCTAATACATGCCCAAAGAGAATTTACTGAATAATAGAATAATATAAATTATAGGTGCCCTATGTGAAAATTCTCAGTGACCAGACTCAGCATTATAATTCATTCCATTTTTTTTCATGCCTATTTGCCTGTCACTGAGGTTCCTAGAATCTCATAGCTATTATTGCACATCACATATACAATATCCCATTAGCAGTATTATCATATTAATGGCACATATTAGCATATTGATGCAGCATCATTTTTGGACTATCCAAACCTTTTCTTCATGTTTCTTATATATCCTTGGCATGGCTATTTCTCTCCTGCCTTTCGGCAGTTTATTCTCCTTACGTGTCATGGGAAAGCTTGGGCAAAAGCAAATCTATACAATTTCTGGAAAGTCTGTGGCTCACTTTTTTCTTCCATAGATCTGTGCACAGGCTGAATCTGTGAATTTCTGCTAGTGACATATGATTGCCCCAGATAAGCTGGAGAGTTCAAATTGATCTAGCTCTCTATGAAATGCGTTTTAGATGTTTGAAGTAAAATATGGTGAGATCCTGAATGACTATATGACGTCGAGTCTGGTTGGAGGCCTATGGCCAGTGATATCCCACAGGGGGCAGTACTGGGCCATCAGTGACGACGAGGGCACAGAGTGCACCTCGAGCAAGTTTGCAGATGACACCAAACCGGGAGGAGTGGCCAACACTCCCGAGGGCTATGCTGCCATTCAGAGAGACCTAGACAGGTTGGAGAGTTGAGCAGAGAGGAAACTCATGAGGTTCAACAAGGACAAGTGCAGGGTCCTGCACCTGGGAAGGAATAACCCCAGGCACCAGCACTGATTAGGGGTTGACCTGCTGGAAAGCAGCTCCACAGAGAAGGATTTGGGAGTCCTGGTTGACAACAGATTAACTGTAAGTCAGCAGTGTGCCCTCATGGCCAAAAAGGCCAATGGGATCCTGGCTGCATCAGGAGGAGCGTTGCCAGCAGGTCAAGGGAGGGGATCCTGCCCCTCAACTCAGCTCTGAGGAGGCCGCACCTGGAGTATTGGGTACAGTTCTGGGCTCCCCAGTACAAGAAGGACCCTCTAGAGAGGGTCCAGTCTAGAGCAACAAAGATGATTAAGAGACTGGAGCATTTGTCATATGAGGAAAGACTAAGCGAGCTGGGCCTGTTTAGTCTGGAGAAGAGAAGGCTGAGAGGAGATTTGATTAACATGTTCAAGTATCTGAGGGGTGATTGTAGGGAGGATGGGACCAAGCTCTTCTCTGTCGTGACTGGTGACAGGACAAGGGATAATGGGTACAAGTTGAACCACAGGAAGTTCCACCTTCATATGAGGAAGAACTTCTTTCCTGTGAGGGTGGCAGAGCCCAGGCTGCCCAGAGAGGTTGTGGAGGCTCCTTCTCTGGAGATCTTCATATCCACCTGGACACAATCCTGTGCAACACACTCTAGCAGACTCTGAGCAGGATGGTTGGACTAGATAGTTTCCAGAGGTCCCTTCCAACCTCAACCAACCTGTTATTCTGTGTGAGTAGCAAACATTCCAATCAAACAGTCTGTAAACATCAATCAGCTGCAAATTAACCAATGAGACTGTATATCACAATTATGATAAAACACAGAAAAAACAAGTGTAAAGAAAGAATGAACAAATATATGAAGAATGCTTATTTCAGATTGGTTGGGATATAGAAGAGGTAAATTGGGGCTACAGAAAATTTGAATGATTAGATTATATATTCATTTATTTTCATAAGGAAAAAAATGGAGACTCAAAAAAACCTGACAGGAATATTTAAAGCTAATACAAGAATATATCTTCCTAAAAATGTCAAATCAACCAGTGGCACTTGTTCCAATTAATACCAATGGGACTATAGCAGAATTATAAGAAAACACAGCACTATGAATAGATGATGAGGATATCCACATTTAAACTAGAAATATTAGAAAAAGATCAAAAGAAGATTGCTGAAGGGGTGTAACTGTTGATGTTCCATGTTTGTTTCTTAGGTTAAGGGGACAATTTCAGAGTATGGGTCCTCACCTGCTATAAGATTTCCTGTACTTCTCTGGAGAAGTTTCCATAGGTCCTAAGGAGACAGATTAACAACTGTGCTAATATTCTGATACACTTTGACTGTTTTTATGCTCCTAATTGCTTAGTGAGTATTTAAAAAAATCATTTGCAGTTATGAGAATTGAATTTCAAATTGTGCGCCAGGTTGATTATCGAGTAAAGATAGTTATTCTTTAATCACATGATGTTATGAGTATGAGATTTTGGAAAAGCAAGTTGGGAATAGGAATTTGGCAGAAGTTGAAGAAACCCATCACTAGTGGTGTTAGGAGAGTGCTTCACACAGTCAAGGCAAAGCACCACTGGTTAAGCAGGATCGCAAGAAATCATTTTCTTTCACTCAGAATCAAATTCAATATCTCACAACTCTTGCTGTATCATGACAGTATCTCTCATAGTGACCAATATCTAATCTCATTCTATTATGTTCCACCTTCAGGGAATGAGGAAAACAAATCTTTACCAGCTTTTATCTAGCAATGTTTTCTATATTTCAATACAGTTATCTTGAGGTGCTCTTTTATAGTCTAAAAAGACTAGTCACATCAATATTTTCTCAAGACTCATGTCTTCTACATCTGTTATTATTGTTGTGCACCTCTGAACTTGACCTGATTTGTCTGCATTTTATTTAAATATATAGTGCCAAAACTGAACAGATTTTTTCCAGATGAGGCCTGTACCACAGTGAAGTTCAGTGGAAAAATGACATATCCTGTATGTGATACGTACTAGTATTCCAAATAAGATAGTGTATTGTGGAGAATCAACTTAATCTGGTCCAATCTTAGCAGAACTGGGTTAGAGTATGATAAGCACAGCTGAATTCACAGTGCAGGTTTCACATATTAGTTAATCATTTTTAAACCTATGTTTTTAAAAGTACCATCTTGCTTGATTGTATCTGTCAGAAACTCTAACTTTTAAAGGTGGAACACTATCTTTTAGGTTTTAAGACTGTGTGTCTGAGTAAGCCTAACTTGTTCAACTTTCAGACTTTCAGAACATGCTTAAAAAAAGTCGGCTTTTTGCCTGCAGGGTCTAGTTAGAGAAAGGTATATTTTTATTTATATACTAAAATTGCATATTTGTTAGAAGAAAGTTTGTCTAAGGCTTCTTGCATTACCAAGTTTTACTTGCACTTAAACAACTACGATTTAAAATATTTAAATCAGTTAAAATGTGCATCCAAATTAGGCCTCTTGTAAACTGAAAGAAAGAGAGAGAAGCAATTTTTTCAATACTTTACTGAAAATAGAACTGTGGCTGAGATGCCCTAATCAATACACATTTTCTTTCCTTTCTCTTGCACTTCCCTCTGTCTCACAGGGCTCAGATGTAGGAACAGGTGAAGTCTGTGGCCTACAATGATGATCTGTTATTATTTAGGTTACCAATCTTTCCTCTGACTCTCACAGCAGTGGAAACAACAGTTACAGTAAATTCCAGATGTCAAAAATTCAAAAAAAAATGGTATCTATGCATTTATCTAACATAACCGTTATATATGGATACCTGTGAAAATATGAGGGTATGCTGTCATTCAGGCATAACCATGAATCAAAAAGTTATCTGCCTTCTTGCAGACTCAAGCCAGGGTAGGGACATTTCTATAGATATATCTTCCATCAAAATCACCGTGAGCCTGTACAAACGAGACCTCATGAATATAATATGTGACAAAAAAAATACAGCATCAGCAGAGATTATTCACAGACTTAGTTGTCTAATTAATAAATAAATTGCTTAGGGTGTGCCTTTTACTATGCTAAGGCCTAGCTCTGGGTCTGAAGTTAATATGTATGGCAAGCGAGGTAAATTTGTCCACGTCTAATGACATAGATCTCTTTACTGTTCTGCAGCATCATAAACATATTTTGGTAAAGATTCCTCCAACAGGTATTTATAACTTGATTAGGACATACCTCTGCACAGCTGGCCTCTGGTGTTTTTTTGGAAGATATAGATCATTTCTTGTGGTGAGGGCTCCTGATGGCCTTCTATCCTACTGTGCTAGTTAATGGATTATCTGCTATCCTACACAGAAAAGCAGTGATCTCCTGCTATTCAATCTACAATAAATTAGGTGGTAATTAGCTTTCTAAGGAACAGGCTGAATGAGTGATATGAATCAATATAGAGACAGCACTATATATTTTAAAGGATTTATCCATTGCTCTTACCTTGAATGCCTTTATCCTGAAAGCAGTATATGTTAAGTTTATTTTTTAAAACTATGTGAATTAATTTTATTTTTTCTCATTAAAATTCTCTGGCATAGTTTCCTTTTTCACTGAGACCAGATCCCAAATAATTTAAAATATAAAATATAAGACATCATGGGAGATAATGAAAAAAGTAAATGTTTTATTAAAAAACAAGATGGACCTTGTCTTTTCTGCCATATGCTATATTGTTGCTTGTTTGGTCATTGATTGTATCATCTATAAAGATTAAAATGTTATTTGCATAAATCATTAAAGGAATCTCTTTACTCCAGCAGCAATAGTTTAATGCATATTTTTTAGAAGACAACACAAAGTGCTTTGCAGTCTTGAGGACAGAATACTAGAATCTGAAAGGTCAATAGAAATACCTTGATAATTCTTAAGGTGCCTGAGATATTAAAGGAAATCTGGTCATAAGATGAAGCAATATAAAACATAGAGGGAAGATATTCTGAGAAATAATCTGAGGAAAGAAATGGATCTTGAGGGAATGGGAAAATTATTTGCAAAAGCATTACTCCGGCTTGTGTTACAAGGTGAATACGCTAATTAATTTCTCAGGACATTGTATTAGTACTTCTCCACTCCATGTTAGATAAGAGATATAAAATACTTAAGATATAAAATACTTAACATGCGTGACAGTGCCTGCAAACAAGGTAATATTTTACATGGGAAACAGTACACAGATTAACCCACTTATCTTAATGTAGCAGTCAGTGATACAGAGGAAAGCAAACAAATAGAAAGATAATTCTGACTCCATCTCCGAGACAATAATTACAAGGGAAGACGAATTCCTGGCATTACAAAATCCTGATGAAATCATATGGCAACTTGTAACTAAAGCATTTCACTAACCATATTTCCTTAATGGAGCTTCAGACCTCAGAAGCTTCTGAATTTGTAACTCATCTCCAGTCATCTTTGTTATGCTTACTATGTTTTTGCATTATTTCCATGGGAAATAAAGGGAGGAACCTTTCCATATGAAACTGCAACATTCCTAATTATCAAGAGATACTACAGCAACAAAAAATAATATGAACTATATTTAATGGTGAAAAAACAATAGATAGCATGAACATATAAGCATATGCACATATGTTTGTATTCATTATTTATGCATTCACTGTGTTCCATGACAGGAAGTTCCAATGCAAGGTCTGCAATGTCTTTCATGAAAAAATGATGTATTTTGATAGCAGAATACAAGACTGCGATACAGTCTTCTCTCTCCTGCAAGACATAAAAAAATCATACAGGGCCCCAAGCAGCTACAAATAAGTAACCAAAAAGAAACACTCACTTTGGAGAAATCTTATGAAGGACTTTTTTTAGTTTCTAAATGATCTGAGTAAACAAATCAAGTTGTTTTCTTTTGGGGAGGTGTAAATATTTGGCATATTCTGACCCACCTTCCCTTCTTCCTCATTTTCCATTGCATTTTTTCTTTCTTTTCTTTAGGTAGGGATAGGAAAAATAAATTTTTAAACCTTTACAATCATCATAAGCATAGGTTGGAAAAAAAAGAAGCTTCCAACAAGTTATCTTCCCTCCATAAAGATGCAATATAGTTTTCTCCTTCCTTCTGGGTCTTCACGGAAAGTTAGCTGTAATGCAATACTATATCAAACTACCACTTCTTTTATTTCACTTGATCAAGTAAGACTTGATCCAGTTCTGAGTAGCAGCTGGTATATCAGAGGGAGGTTGGTGTGACCTAATCTTTCACAATTAGCCTGTTCAGGTGTTCCCACCAACGGCATTATCTGATGGTGTTGGCTGTTCTTTCCCCACACTGGGACAATAACCATCAATAACACTCATGATGGCTGTATTCTGTTAATTGAGCTTGCTCTACTCAAAATTCAGTTGGCACGCAAAAATGGCTATGAGTCAATAATTTCGGGATAACACCGAGAGTCCATTGAGCTCTCCTTTCAATGCACTGGGCTGGGTGCCAGGATGTCCCCTTTAGCAGGAACCCCTCTCAGGGTTGGTTACTCCTTGAAGTTAAGAGATGAACACAGCATGCTGAAACTTTCCTCAACTTTACTAAATTGCATCCAGGACTGACTGTGCACATAATTCCTTACTAATAAACCATTGACCAAATCTAGGATTTAAGACTGGATCTACCACACTTGGAGAAGAAATTTGGAAAGTAAAGGGGTCCAATCTGAACTTTGTAAGTCAACAGGAGAGTCTCCTTGGTAATTTTGTAGAAACTTGTCCTCTAAGCACTAAATAAGAGTTACTGTGACAGTGAGTCTTCAATGTCACATCAGTATGTCCATATCAATAAAACATATTACTGTTTCTTTCACATGAGCAAAGTGCATTGCATCACTCAGCCCCAGTACTCTTCCATGATACTTGATTCTGTTATTACTTTGTTACCTATAGAAATATCATATTTCTACTTCTCCAAATATTACCACAGAATGCAGCAGCATTTTAATTGAATTCAGTCTAAATTAAATTAATTGGACACAGTCTGATATCAATAATATATTTTTCCCTATTGCTGCAGTTTTTACAAAAATATAAAAACATGGCGTGAAAGTCCTATGAGTCTCTGTTTGCATGTATGTTATTAAATATCTTTGCCATGATCATACATGCTAAGTCTACTGTAGTCATTTAAACAACCAGAAGTATTCCTTATTTTTCATCATTAAGATTATGAGAGAATCATTCGTAAATTTTATATCTCCTTACCAGTGACAGTTTTTATAAATTCTGCATCTTCAGGCTTTTAAAAGTCATTTCTTTCAAATGTCTAGTTGATTTGAATAGATTAAAAATAAATGGCAAAAAAACTCATTTCTCAACTGTGCCAACTATTTTAATTATTTAAACAGCTCCTCTCTAAAGATTTCCCTTCATTAGTGTCTGCATTTTTATAACCAGATCTCTCTGTTCTATGATTTGTGAAAGACAAAATTCTGTATACTGTGTGCCTAAGAGAGATCATGTCCTGGCATAATATACATAAATTAAAAATTGGATTTATTCCTGGATCTCTTTTTTTCCTTTCTTCAGCATTGTGGCAATAGGATCTGTTCTAATGCACACTCTAATCCTGCTTTCCCTTCTGCTGCTTCTGTTTCCACTGGTTTTACAGCAACTTTTATTATTCTAGCCATTTAGGAAAAAACATCACATGACTCTGCTAGACAGGGATGGGGCTGGGAGTACGAAGTTCTCCTCTCTGTTCCCAAAGGCTCAGTTAGAAACAAATCCAGTGCTCTTGAAACTGACATGTGTAGAAACAAGACTTGCTTAAGGGGTTCCTGCATTTCATTGGTTGAAATATACTGGTGCCAGTCAAATTTCTAAATTTCTTAAACAAAAAGCTCTGAAATATTGACTGCATAAGAATATGGGCATAAGATGTTTTTTTGCAGCATTTTTCAAGAGAATCATTGTGGATTCAATGTGGATTTACAGGCCATTGAAATATAATTGGAATACTGGATCAGCACTGTCTCATATAAATGGACTGAATGTAGAAATTGGAAGCAGAAATTTTCTGCTTGTCGTTAATGCCCCTGAAGGTATGGAAATGATGGTTCTGCTTTGAATCCTTGTAGGTGATTAGTGCAATAGATTCATCCATGATACATCAGGAAATCCCTCATTTCCAGCTTCTGTCAGTCAGGTTTTCAGAAATGATCCAAAGCAAAGTTTGAGGCAGGATTGCTTCTTCTCATTGGAGGTCGTGTGCAGTGGCCTTGCTTTCTGTTTCAGGGGACATCACAGAAAGAAAGGAAAGGACAAAGGAAACATGGATTTCCAGATCACATTGAGCTGTATATATCACTTATAGATTATTTTAAACCAGAACTTGAAAGTCTATATATGTATTTATTTCTCAACTTTAGCTTAGAGATGTGACAAACATCCTCTGTTAAATCAATTGTAGATCTCAATGATTTGAGTAATAGCAGGAAATCATTGATTCATTAAGTTGAAAAATAAATTTATTTCATAGAGGGACTCTGGTTAAACAGGGAATCAGAAATGTGAGTGCTTAATTTATTTGCATCCAGCATTTTCTGGAATTTTCTATGCAGTCCACAGAAACTTTGCATTAAAGAGAGTATCTCCTGACTGATATAGAATGTTCTATTTCAGTTTTGAGATAGAAAGAATATCACAGTATTAAAACAGTAATTTGCTTGTTTCTCTTGAAAAGGTGCAAGTCACTGTGAGTTACTGTGTTTATAAGATTCAGGCGTGATTTGTTTACTTTTTGTAAATTATCAACAATGTGCATTTTTATTTTCTGTAATATTTTGTAAAGATTTCAATGACTTGCTCAGATTGGCACCTAAGCAAAGCTTCTTTTTGGAATAAGTGTAATTACGTTTGATAAGTGGAGATAGACAGCATTTGCCAAGTTTACAGAGAAAACTCGTAAGAGGAATATTAAGTCTGTCTAGACTTTTGCTCTTATTCCCAAGATCATGTCTTCTAAGTGCAATAGGAAAAGCAAGAGAGTCCTACAACCATTTGCCATATGGTAGCTGCCTTTTTTATTCAGGGTACATGGTCTGCAGAACAGCAATTGCATTCCAAGGTGGAAATAGTCTTTGAGCCCCTCTGTGGGGAGAAGAGCAATTCCTGCTTTCCACATCTAAATCCTAGACAAAGGCTACTTGACATTATTATTGTAAACAATTAGTGTAAACAATTGCAAATGTCAGCTGGAGCTTACTCCTCCTGACTACTCAGGTAGGATTCGTGGGCCTGTGTTTTGACACATTCAGTCTATCCAGGAACAGTTCAGCTGGATCATTGTGGTTTAGCATACAAATATTCCTGGTGCATATTTTTCCTCATCTCTCATGAAGAGTCTTGTCCAGTCAATATGGCACTGCTGAGATGAAAAAAAAATTGAATTTTTTTATCTCAGTGCATATACAAACTGTTGACACAGGTAATTAAATACTGCTGGAGAGGAGACAAATACTTTTTCTCTCAGTCCTCAGGTTCTTTACAGTTTTTTGCATGATCTGCATTTGTCAATTAAGCTCCAAAAGAGATATAGAGAGATTTTGTTTGGTTTATGTTTGTTTTTAACAGAAAGATTTACATGAGTTTAGAAAGAAAGAACTGAACAGACACGTTTTTTCAAGAAGAATTATTTGGTTTCTTGTTTTAATTTTTAAATTTAAGTTATTTCACTGTACTTTACTAGATCTCACAAAGAGATACTAATTATAGATGAATAAGAATTCTATTAAGAAGTCCATGTTTGTTTTTTCAAACTGTTTTCTGATAGGCAAAATTAAACTTGACACATCTAGGGAAACCCCAAAATGTGAACTGCTGATTCTGACAAGTATGGATGCGGGCTTTAAACATGATACGGTCACAGCACCAATGTTGTATTCAATGTAAATTTATAACATTTTTTCTATTCTAGAAATATTTATGGCAGTTTTAAAACATACATCCCTAGCAGTAGAAGTTCTCTTTCTCATGGTTTGTGACACTGGACAAGTGACAATGGCATAATATTCAGAAAAGGAACTGCATTTTTTTCTATTATTCGTAAAATATCCCACTTTTTTGCTTTAGTTATATGCATTAACTAATATTTGGAAAGAATAAGCTGCTGCCACAAAAATCGATTAAGGAAAACAGGAGAAAAGCCGTTGTCTGAAGTAGACCCTTTAAACAAGCAAGCAAGCAAGCAAACAAACAAACAAACAAACATTGCAGGGGAAGAGAATCCCAAGCGTAATTGATTTTACTTTTTGAGGGTGATTTTATCCTTGCTGTGTCGCAAATCCAAGTTTTATCTCAAAGCAAAAAGACATGGTTTGGTAGAACCAGACGAGCTGGTAACAACTTTGCATTTGCACTTTCAAACACAATTTCCCACCCTCCCTTCAAGGACATCTGAGAGACTCGGTGTTTCTTCCTCTCTCCATTAAAACCAATATCAGTCACATCACATACAAACAGAGTGCTCATGCTGTCTCTCAGAGAAGATCCATAATTTTTGCAAACAGCTCAGAAATGATTTGGCAGAAATTGCCCATTAATTTTGGGGCAGTGAAAGAGCATCTTTGTTAGGTGTTGTAGAATTTCAAGTCCTTTTGGAAAGATGGAGTACAAAAATCTATATCAAATAAAGGTGCAATATTAAAATATGTATCCTGTCAAAGCCTGGCATGAACCTTGCACTTTATATATTTTGGCAGAGTTATTTGTTAATCCATAGGAACAATCATCCTCACTTTATGATTTAAAAATTATGTGTTAGTGTCCCCTAATTACTCTATTTAAAGTTCATAATCTAGATTTGCTGACCTCAAAATTATATGCCCTTTTTTTTAGTACTGAAATCTTAGGAAGTTCATGACTGTGGATGGAGGAGGTGCTGAGCACATTGAAATAAGTTGATTAGAAAATTCCAGCAAATTTGTATGAGAGTCTGCTGTATTTTCTACAGCCTGTCTCACTGAATGATTATTTTTGTTGAGCTATAAGTCTGTTGTCCAGATCTGAATTAATTAGCCCAACATCCATGCTGAAGTTAATGTAGAAAAAAAAGGGGGGATCTATTTGGGGTACCCCTCTTAACAAGAATCAATCTTTTTTTTTTTTTTTCCCCAAACTGCTACAGACTACAGAGTGAGCAAACAGTGCTTATTCAGATCAGTCCGTCAGGGGCTTTCTAGGTGAGTCTTGTTCCATGCACATGTTGCAGTTTACAACACATAACTCTCCTGACCATAGCCAAAATTAAAACTGGGACTTTTCCATTTCTGTCTTTTCCTGCACTCTGACAAAACCAGACCTGTTTATTGATTGTCATCACATATAAGGAGCTCAGGGAGATTTAGTGACTTGTCACTTAAGAAAACAGCAGCTAAGGATTCAGAACTTCATAGAAATTCACCTTGACATAATGCTTGATAAGGCAGAGATCTACTATTGTATAAAAGCAAAAGTATTTATTTTAATACTTGAGTCCCTTAGAGAAGAGCAAGCAGTAAGGATACAGTAGGAATATAGAAATCTCACATTAAAATGGCTAATATCCACGAATAGTAGATATTATATTCAGTAATCCCAATGAACATTGTGTTTAACACCCAAGTTAGCTTGGAGTGTTTGACACAATTCATAAAGGAGTTGGCAATAATTTGAGGGGATTACAGAATTACAGAATCACAGAATCATAGAACACCAGACCTGCTAAACCATGTCCCTCAGTGCCTCATCCACACATTTCTTGAACACTGCAAGAGCTGGTGACTCCACCGCTTCCCTGGACAGCCTGTTCCGATGCTTGACTGCTCTTTCCATGTAGAAGTTCTTCCTAATGTCTATCCTGAACTACAGGATACCGGATATCTGTCTGCAATTTCTCCATACTAGATGACTGAGACCAAAGTATCCTCATAATTGTTCATATTATACAGCCATATAAGAGCTGTTAAAAGTTCCAAATTAAAGGCAGTTTTTTCTTGTTTCCTGATACACTAGATAGATAGAATTGAGGACACAATAGTGTTTTCTTTCCTAGGGGAGGAGGAGAGGATGGAGTGGGAACCGCCTTAGATTTAACTATGCCATTTGAAAAGAAAAAAAGTTGCAAAACAAGAATACAAAAAAAAAAAAAAACTTGTCAAATTTCTAGAGGAAAACATGAATATTTTCATTTGGTTTGATCTCTTCAATTACTGGTTGCTTTTGCTTTAATTTGTATTTTAACTTGGAAACCTTAACATTTTCAGAAAGACAGGCCTTTTGGATTTATTCTGAAAAACATATGTGAAAGTGGAGTGAAAATAGTTTTCAAAATTCAAAAGATATCAATTACCTGAAGTCTTGGTGATCATTTGAGAAAAATGTACTGAGCTGGGACAGTGAAATCACAATTTGTTTTATATTTAATTTTGAGTAAAGTTTTTATTTTCATATTTGACACAACTGAAATGTTTGTTAGGAAGTTGTTAGAAATAGTTGTTCCTTTTCTCTGATTCTATCAAAAACCTGAAGCCATATAACTAAGAAAATTTACTTCTTTAAAGCTTGTATTCCTCACAGGCTGGACTAGATTAATGTGTTGATATAGAGTTCATTTTGATGAACAGATTAATGCATTGTGAGAGATTGCATGCAGTAAATCTCTTAATCTGTTCCCTGAATTTCCCATTTGTGCAGCAGTAAATGTCCCAGAGATTAAAGCTTTTCTTATCACACATGATGTTTATTTTGTTTGCAATTATAAATAACATAAAAAAGAAGAAAATGGATTTTATGTGCACTTGTGACTATTTAAGGCTGTAGGAATATACATTATTAATGTTTCTGATCCAAACACCATTGAAATCAGTTCAATCATTTTGCTCTGAATGAGAGTGCCTGGGGCAGAATAGAGTATTCCATAATTATAGCCAGTGACTGTCAGTTTGGCACAGGTTGGAATGCCAGCAGGCGTTACAGGTGCCTTGCAGCCTGGAGTGGTGCACGCAATGAATCTCTGCTCAGGACGTCCTGCCCCGACTGAATGCGCAGACGTTACCGCAGGGATATTTAATGAACTGGTTTGATATGTGGAGGACAGATGTTCAGGTGGTGAATCACCGACCTCTGTGTGCATGCTGCCAAGCTTTAGGCAGGTGAAGAGCTTCCAGGAGTCATTCCTGAGTCCAATAAGCTGGTTAATTTATTTTATTTCATATCAGCATACATAAATCCTGATTTTACTTTAAAAAAATTAAAACCCTTTTATCTCTTTTCTTACTGCAAAAGGTTTGTTATATCCTGTTATCAGTCTTATGGACAACTTTCCTAGTCTTGTTACTACAAGAACTTAGTTGCATTAATTTCTTAGATTTCAGAGCTGCCACGATACTCATCAACTTTCATTCCACTCTTTCCTCCTAAGACTGAAGCAATATTTCGGTCTCCTATACTAAGTGGTTAAAACAAGACCAAATCTCTGATTTAATAAAAAGACTCTGAAGAGTTTTGTCAAGACCTCATTTTGTGACTGTCATTGGAAATGTAACCTTATTACTGGTCTATTATTTTAACAGTTGTTTCAGGAAGCTCACTGTAAGTGATAAGCACTTACTTGTTTGCTGGTTCTGCTTATGAGCATAAATACGTGAATCTCATATAAACTATGTAACTTAGTTTATTGTCAAGGCAACATCACAGTTTATAGGATTCGAAAAGATATCTCACCAATCTGAAAGAGAGTCTACAAAATGCAACAGAAGATTTTCATTTTCTTAATTGTTGACCCATGAGACATATGCAAAGTGACTTCTGCTTTTTAAAGTTAGTAAGTAACTGCATAACAAAAGGATCTTCAAAATGGAGAATCCATCTCCTCATCCCTTTTTAAGTTTTATGATGAACTTCATATATTGTGCAGACTATTTTTATTCACCCTTTGGAAACTGTCATGTAACTTTATTTCAAATCTCCAAAGATAATAACTTGCAAAATTATATTTTTCTCCCAAATAAAATAATTTCCAAATCTTCACAGTAAACCATGGAATAAAATATTTTTTCCTGAATCTTTTTATGCCTCTTCTGTTTGTCTTTGTTACAGACAAAATAGTAAAAGCAAATCTCTATAGAGGGAAGAAAACAAAGAGTATAAATGGAAGTTGTTTTCTGCAATCCTCCAATCTATTATCACTGGGAAAGGACGAAGAATATTTTCTTCCTGCAAAGTAGGAACAGTGATTCTTCAAATTCTTTTGAATGAAAAACTGTCTATAACTGCCAAATGCATTGGCAACTATAGACACTTTTATTAAGGGAAGTTATTCCTTTGTTTTCCCTCTAACATCATTAGTTTTTGATGGAGAGACAGAAATAAAGAGAGAAAATATATATACACACACTATGACATAGACTGAATGTGCTATAGATGTGTTTTTAATTTTTTTTAGTATTATTGGTGCTTACATTACTAAATTAACCCTTGAGCTGCCCTTAACAGACTACTATTGGTCCCACAAATTGATTACAAAATAAATTAATCCTTTGAATGATCTAATACTCTTTCCCTTCCAGCTACATCTGCTTTGTTAGTGTTTGTGCCTGCTGTATTGTCCTGCAGGCAACACAAGAAAAAAAAAAAGAGCTAAAAATCTTTCTTTCACATAATCCAAAGTATCTGAATTTTTGTGTGTTCTAAGTTTCAGAAAACTAGAAACCTGTTTGTTCTTGTACTACAGCTATTTTTGAATGACTCTGCAGACTTTAGTTTATAAAAAGAGCTTTGTCGCACTTCAGGAATGAGATTCTGCACCACTCCATCTGATCTCTGCTACACCACCTTGCCTGCAGAGGAGCAACCAAGGTCGCTTTCAGGCTTCTTTTTCAGCCTGTGTCTCCTGGGACTTTCTTAACCTTTTTTAATTCCCTCAGTAGTTAGAGCCATCTGGACCTGTTCAAAACAATAAGCTACTTGGAAACTATAATAATCTGCTCCTGCGACCTACCTGACTGTGAACCACAGAGTCCCTCTTCTGGGATCTGTGAGTTAACCTTAAGAATCAGCCACTATCTCCTACACAGTTTACTCAGAAGAAGGTTTGCACCAGAGAGATGAAACAAAAAGAAAACAATAAATAGTTTGTTGAAACACATGGTAAACAGAGCAAATGGGACAAAAGGAATATATACATGAAATTCTATAGGTCATTAAAAGATTTTTTAAGAAACATTTCTTCTCAAAATAACTAACAGGTGATCAAGTAGAGGTGTCCAGTGCAATTTGTTATTCTCTTGCATGTATACTATGCAATTTTGCACATAGATTTGACACAGGACCCAGAAGAGGCCAGCATCCTTCCAGGATTTTGTCTGTAGGCAGGTAAGATCTCTCTGGGTGTTTCACAAGGTGCCAGTCTGAGTCTTTTGTGCCTACAGAAAGTTGAATTCTTCTCTACATTCCATTTATTCTATTAACTTAGTAAGAATCTATAGATCACATGCAGACACCTAAATGTGTCTTATTTTTGACCAAATTCTTACTCTACGCATTCTGTAAAGGATCATCTGATTTTTCCAGAGAGAACTGTGAGCACAAGCTTAATCAAGGAGAATGTCAATTTGCTGTTCTTTCAATACTTTATTTTATATTTTTTGTCTATTTTGTTATAATAAGGAAGTTTACTTTCTATCTTCTGCTTCTAAAATGTGTTAGTTCACTTGTTTCTGACATCTAACTGTTGCACAAGTCTTTACCCACTAACCTACTTGTTCACTTGACTTTGTCCACTTAATTAAAAGATAAAATATATGTGGACTACAACTCTATTCTGTAGATATTCCTTTTAACAAATTTTTAAAAAATCATCCTTTATTGTTTTGTTAGAGTAGGTCAAAAAAAAAAAAGATAGAGTCTGTAAAAGAAATCTGAGATTTGTAAAGTACATACCTTTCAAAAGGGAGAATAAGACGAATTATTTATGACAATTCAAAGATGTCATGCCCTGGAGCATCCACTGAAGAGGCTTATAAAAATATAAACTTTGGGCACTTCACAATATGAGGATTAATTCTTCACAACAGTTTAATTCTAATTCACAGAGTCTGCTAAACCCTGAAAGAGGCTGAAGAGCAGGTGCACTGTGAAAGATTGTTAGAGGATGAAGGAAATATTGGGTTTTCTAGTGAGACCTAATACAAGGATATAAGGCCAAGTTCCATTTTTCTTTTTTTTTTTTTTTAACGAGTTGCGGCAGTTCACTGGAGTAGTGGACATTCTCTTTAATTATATAACAGAAAGTAAGAAAGTAATAGTCATGGCATAGTTATATGCTCCATTCCATAATCTACTATTTTATTAATTCGATAGGAAAAACTGTCTAATGGCTTTAAATGCCTTGAGAGACAAGGAAACACAACAAAAGCTTTTCTTTTTTTATGACAGAGCATGAGTATGATTCATAGTTGCACTGAGAAAGCATCTCTTTCATCCAGCTGTCTGCTGAAGCTGTGCATAACCATATCTTATGCTTCTCTTATGTTTCTCAGGGCTTGAACAATCTTGTTTCAGCAGGTGCAGAAGCATTTCTTTTCCTACATTGTCTCAGTCTTCTATGAGAGAATAACAGAGAATAAAAGGGAAAGAGCAGGTAGGAGAAGTCTCCTGTATACTCTGTATTCTGACAATGTACAGGAGCACATGAGAGAGGAAGAGCCAAACAGTGAACAGATGTGAATGTGTGTTTTTATCTTAAACAGCTGGATTTAATTTTCTTGGTAGTTTATTTATTTAATCACTAAGGAATAGCTTCCTCTTTTTTTTTTTTTTCTTCCCCCTGCCCTCCCCCTTGTTGTTTACATAGCACGTCATTGCCCTAGTTTAGATTCTGGCTGCTTTAATTCTTTATATTCCTTAATGGTACGTTCTTTAGTTCTTTTTTTTTTTTTTTTTTTTTTTCCCTAAGTTTCTTTACACATACAATACAAATTTAAGTATTAAAATATATATACATATTACAATATATATACAATATACAATACAAATTTAAGCCCCACTTAAGTATACTGTTTTCAAAATAATCTTTTCTTCTCTTACTGTCTGATAGGCAAATGGGAAGTTTGCCTATTTTCATCTGTTTGCACCCTAACTGAATGAATGCAATGCTTTATTTTTGTTCTTAAATAACCTGCATCATTAACAATATTACATTTTCATTATGAAACCAAAAAGTTACTAAAAAGTTTCACAGTAAAGCAAATACTTATCAGTTAATCTTAAATACAAAGCTTTCTGGAAGAGATCTGGCTTGCAAGACATCCTCTGTGTTATCAGCAGTGCTAATGAGAAGAGCTGCGGCACTGGAACAGTTTGGGAAATAAAGCATTGTATTTGGCTAGAGGTAAGTACAGGGCTGCCATCTGAGTCTGATAATACTCAGTAACCAGACACCAAAAATGACACCGAGGCAGTTTCTAAAGAAAAAGCTAGACAAAAGAATTCTCATGAATGCTGTCAAGGGCTTTGTTCAAGAATGTTCACCTAGATAAAAATAGTCCTGAATGTTCCTGTTGGCAGGATTATTATAGCATGTTTTCATTTACCAACATGGAAAATATTTTAAGGAGCTAAGTTACATTATCAGTGAGAATTGCCTTGCAAAGTGTGTATGATTGTGTTAAATTTCCTCCTCTTTTTTTCTTTCCCTCTTTCAGACTACATTTTACAGTCATAGACATCAGATTCATTTTCTTGTACAAACTGGTATTTCTGCATGCAAGCAAGGTGACTTTAAGGTAATGGTGTGATTGATATACCAAATACACATTTAGGGGAATGAATGATGGAGAAAGAAAAGGGCAGGAAACTGCCAATTTAAAAGTGGAAAAAGCCAATTTAAAAGTTAAGAATATTGGAAGGGAGGGAGGGAGGGAGGGAGGGAGGAAGGAAGCAAGGAAGGAAGGAAGGAAGGAAGGAAAGGAAAGAAGGGGGAATAATCAGCAGGAGAAAAGCTCAAGGCAAGCACTTGATGAATATTTCACAGGATATCACTACTATCCGCTGTGAAAATGGTTAAGTAAATTTTCAAACAGAAAATAAAGGTGAACAGCCCTGAGCTGGGAATAATAATCTTACTTTTGTCCTTTTGCTTGGCATAAGAAGAATGTAACTTGCAATGCTGTGGGCTTAAAATAATTTGTCTTGTTAGAGTAACAGCTGGACAGCTTGAGTCCCTTTCTTACATAACTTGAAGTAATTTACTGAAAGACTAAATGGACTTTAACAGTGGATTGAGACTCAGGGCTTGGCTCCTGATCTGCCCACAGTATTATGCTGCCAGTCTCTTAGAAATTAATTTCTTTGTAATTGTTTTTGACAACTGGTCATGGAATTTTCATTCTGTAATCAGAGAACTTCTGGAAAGTACTAATGGTTTTTACTATCTTCTTTTATGCAGTACTTCTAGAGTTAGCTAGTTTAACTTAGTCCAGTTTAACTGAGCTGAAACATGTGCTTAGCATCTTTCATAACTTGATTTCTAATATCAAAATCCTCCTGCTTGACAGGGAAAGCTGACACAATTGACATTTTATTACTGTTCCCTTTCCAGTCATTTTATCTTACTCTGAAACCATTCTTGAGGCTTTCTTGTAGGAATTGTAATATTATAATAAATTATAATATACATAATATATACAATTTATTTATATATTATATAAAATATAATAAATATGTAACAAACATTATCTCTACACCATTTCTATGCTTTCATGCTATAAAATGTTTAAATTTATAGAGAGATCCTGTGACATATAATGATACAGATGACAAATTACTCTCAATTAAAATTCTTCGCTTTTCTTCATTTTCTGATTTGAAGAAATAATGGCTCTCACATGCTCCCTCTGACCTCCCATGGCAGGTTAGCCAAAGCTATTCCATAAGGACTTGATTTTCTTTCCAGTCCTCTTAAGAATATAGGTTCTGAACACCTTGTTGATGTTTTGTTCTTCACTGTTTAAATTCTGTCTGTACAAATTTGAATGTATGATTCATCCAGTTTCTTATTTTCCTCCCCTGTTGGGAATAATGCTTTCTAAATCTTGTATTCAATGCAACAGTACAAAATTCAAATACCTGGTCAGATCTGGATAAATCTCTTTTGCATGCTCAGTTTGTTCAACATGCTTATTTCCTGGACATGTTTTTATGCAGAACTTTTCATTTCTTTAATGACAGTTGCAATGTCACAGACACCTGGCTTAAGAGCACGACAATCCTTAACGACACTTGAGTCCGAGATACTGGTTAGATAACACTGGCATTATCTGTAGGCTTAATTCATGTTGCATTGCTCAGTTCTTCCCATCCAGCTGTACCCTTAAGAGTGCTGCTTAGCCTGCTTTGGTGGTATCTGGATGGTATTTGATCCCTTTGACAATCAATCAATGAGACTCACTTCTCTTGACATTGCTATAATGAAATGTCCACAGGTGTAGTCTGGCCGACTGCTGAATACAGAAATATTGCTGATGTCAGAAAAAAAAACAAGAGTCTACTTTCTTTTGACTTGTCTCTAGAAGTTATTCCCTTCATTAATTAGTTGAAATAAGAAATTTCAAATTGAATTGGAAAAAAATGTATACTGATCCTGCCTTTTCCTGTGCAGAGTTACCCAAAATGTGGCAGTATCCCTTGCTAAAATCCAAGCAATGAAATAGCATATGCCACACATCAGAGCACAATATTGATCCTAGGTCTGGAATTTGGATCAGTCACAGTGAATTGCTAAGCTCCATGGTGTCTATGCAGATTACAGAATCACAGAATGGTTGAGGTTGGAAGGAACCGCTAGAGATCATCTAGTCCAACCCCCCTGCTCCAGCAGGGACACCCAGAGCACCGGGCACAGGGTGGCATCCAGGTGGGTTTGGAAGATCTCCAGAGAAGGAGACTCCACAGCCTCTCTGGGCAACCTGTGCCAGGGCTCTGTCACCCGATCAAGTGGAGTTTTAGAAGCTGCACTCACACCTAATTCTGAGTTTTTCCATCTCTCTAATGATCTCTCACATTTTAGTGGTGACTTGATATATTCATCAGTCATCAGCTGGTAAAAAAATCTTGAAAAAAATTGTTATGCAATTTCATTAATCTGGCTAGGCTTAATTAACAACACAATGAGTCTCTGACTTTTCAGTGGAATTAGGCTTTTGCTGCTTAGTTTTTTTTTCTTTTTGAAGCACATATGAAGAAAGGGAAAAAAATCCATCCACCTTCTTGACCTTCAGTGCAAAATTCTATCAATAGAAATATTTGATGATTTCTCTTTCTGAGGAATTCAAAGCAACATTAGTGAATCTACTGTGAATTCATGTTCAACTAGTCGATGCCCTTGGCTGCAAGAGTAGTTTTGCTACATCCTGTTTGTGTATTGTAAATATTCTTTTTGTAAAACCTTGGAGGGTTTTACAGTAGTCTGTCTTCAGTGTTGGATTAAGATACCTACAGATTGATAACATCGGGAGAGTTAAGTTTTCCAGCAATCAGGCTGCCAGGATTCTGATGCTGTATCTCTGTATGCTGTATCGACTTGCTGTCAAACGGTTATGAAGCTTACATTTTAGAGCTTCACAGTAACATACATATTGAAAAAATCTTTATACAGTTTTGACAGTTTTGGCAACCACAATTTGTGGCTATTTCTCTATAAAATATAATGTATTATATATAATAATACAGACTTGAAACTTGGGATATCCCAGATTTCTCCTCTTTTTTTTTTTTTATGGTCACAGTTGTTCCTAATTAAGCCCACACTGTGTGAACCTACCTAGAACTGTCCTGTATAATTTGCACTCTAGGGTACTTGTATCTTTTGATTAATTTGATGGTTACCTACTTCCTTGATCTGCTGCTTCTCTTAACCTTTTCCATTTAAAGGGAGATTAGGAGATGTAAAGATGTCTAATTTAGCTATCAATTATACCTGGCTTCCCTCAGTTCCTGCAGAGTCTCTATTACTCATTAATCTCTCTTTCATCTTGACCTTTATTCCTTCACTAGGTGTTGATCCAGAGAAGGGATCTTTGGGCAGAAACGCTGAGACCTCAGTAAATTGTGAATATGGTCCCATAGAGGCCCAGGGAAGCTGTTAGTGCTGCAGCATGGCAACATGCACAGGTTTCTTTAAGATGACTTTTGTCTGTAGTGGGAAGAATCTCTCAGCCGCAAGGAGTATCCTTGAGAGGTGTCCCTGCTCTGGGGGAGATCCTAGCATGCAGCTTCCTGCAATGCAAGGAGAGCTCAGTGGGCCCTTGGGCTGTCCCCGTATTTATGGGATAAGATGATTGACTCATAGTCAATTCAGAAATGACTTCTGGCTGGTGTCCACACAGTTAGCCCTCTCTCCCTATCAGGATGCAGCTATCAGGACTGTTGATGGTTAACTACCAGGAGGCAACTCCCAGGATCAGATAATGTTGGAGTTAACACCTGAACAGGGAAGGCTACATGTGAGAAGTCAGGTTGAGCTGGGGAAGGAGCAGATCTGTCACAGCAATGCCTCAGCACTTTGGATTTAGCATTGAAAGGAAGATTTGAAAGCAGTTTAGCATATCTCAGTTTAAATCAGATACACACTGGAAAACACTAGACTTCCTGGATACATGAAATATCTGTGAATGTTGGAAATCACTGTAATATAATTTGACATCAGATAATTCTTCATAAAAAATTATTCAATTATTTCTGATGCATCCCCAAACTTTGTATATTCATTTGTTGACAAAATAACAATATACCTTCAGAAATCAAACAGACTTTCCTCAGAGAAAAGGAATGTTTACTCAGAAAATTCCATTTATAGTGATGCTCAGTTTTTGACAAGTAATTACCAGGCAGAATATATTAAATAAAACATAGTAAAATCGTGGTAGAAGCATATGTCTATATATATAATTGATAGGCTTTAAATTATTTTTTATTTAAATCTTACATAATGTCTTTAAAACAATTACTCTATCATCTCATAACTATCTGATAATGTCCATCAGATTATTAGGTACATTTAATGTTATTAATTACACACATTTAATTATTTTGATAATTAAATACTAATGTCAAAAGCATAACCCCTAAACTATGAAGCTAATGTGCGGTAATACAGAAGTGTTTAAACTGGATTTGGCTACAGATATTTTATAAATGATGCAGTTCTAGAATTAAAAATCATTATACGGTGCGATTGCACTGTTGCAATATGTAAAAATAATATTTTTTATATTACGTATTCAGAATATGATCACTGTCGCTAGCTGATAAGTGTTAAGCAATAACAACAACATGACCAAAGCATGACTACAGAAGACACATCACAATGAATGTGATTGATGCATTTTTCTGTTAACCTCTCATTTAAAATTTCATTTCATATTCAAAATTTTGTCTCAATTTTTTCCTCTTATTGAAAATTATGGAAGTTTATCACTCTTATCCCTCAGACTCAGATGACAGCCTCTACTTGCTAGAAATAAGTAATGCTTTCAGCCTACAGTGTCTTAGTCATTTTCAGGGCGCATTGCTAAGACTAGCTGTGTATGAATTCATGATGTGAGTCTGAAATCAAGATTACAAAACTGTATTCTCAGAAGCAGAACCAAATTTGTTCCTAAAGCCTTTATTCATGAGTGAAAAAAAAAGATACTATTCACTGCCACCAAAACATAATTTATTACATTGTCCAGGTTAGGTGGAACTGATCTTTGTAAAGAAAGACAACTATTCACACAGAAGCTGTGAAACAGTGAAGTCCAGTACATTACGCTACAAGATTAAGGAGTTCTGTCTAAAAATAAGTTTTCATTCACATAAGGTAATGGACATAGAAATGAAGTTTAACATAACCTAGAAAGGTGCTCAACATCCTCCTATATTCAGGGAAAAAAAAAGTACTGAGTAACAACAGGATACCAATTTTAAACAGAATCAAGTACAACTTGGGTGATAATTTCTTCTTTATGGTATCATTTAGCATATTAGATGTTTAGGTACATCTAGAAGATATTTTATAGTAATTTTAATAAACTCATATAGAAATCTTTCATTATTATATAAATCTTAACAAAAAAAAAGTGTGTGATAAGGACCTCTGCCCAGGTATTCCTGCTTTGTGTGTCCCTATGCCAATATTTGTTAAAAGGTTTTAACAGCATAACACAGTACTACAGCATCTGTTTGCAGAAGTGTTCACTGCATATGGACCCTGGGCTAGACACTCCCTGTAAATCATATCTTTCCACAAGCCTTTCTTTCCATATCAAATTCAGTACTATTTTGGAATTGCACCATTGCTAAGTATGGGTATCCATTGCCTAAATGTAGGCTTTACCTGCCACTCGTGTCCTAGTGGTACCTGAGTCACCCCAAGAGTTTGCAAAGATAAATCAGGGCCTACAGGAGACTTGGGCCTACCTGAAATGTCACCTGGAGTCAGCTGGAATATTCTAAGGAACTCCAGCAACTCTGTATTTTTATTTTCATAGGACGTGTATTTTTTAACTTGTCCATTACTCAGCTTTCTCAGTAAGTGTTTGCATGAGAGCTGCCCTCCTCCTAAGTTTTGTGAGAGAAAAGCTTGCTTCTCAAAGCTCAGTTTAGAAAGCTTTGCATTTTCATGGTAGGTTTTGAAAAAAAAAAAAAAGGAAAAAAGCCTAAATTTCTATTTAAATTAATCTGAGGAAAAAATGCAAGGATTACATGCTTCCATACAAAACCTAAATAGAAGGTAAATATAGGATCTGTCTATAGTTTTAGTTGCAAGAACAGCAACATACAGATATTAAATAATCCCAATAAGAATCAGTATAAAATTATTTTTTATTCCCAACTTCAGGTAGTACTGGGAACAACAGTAAACTGTTGGCTTTGATTTTTTTTGAAGGTACTAAACTAAAAAGCACAAATACCATTAAATGTTAGTAGAACAAATACATTCAAAATTCAGATGTTTACCTTTTCCTCACAGCTTGCTTTTTACCATGACTATTTCACACCCTTTAAACATGGGAATTTCTAGAATAAAACAAACTGGAACTGAAGGAGTTAATTGGTAATATTGGTTTGTTGTAGTGATTGTATTTCTTGATGGTTACATTATTGTCTAACAGTAACAAATCCTCTATACCTTTATGGGTTTTACAGCATGATTAAGAAAGTTGATGTCCACCAATTTTGTCAACAGTGCACAATTTCAAAAGGTTTTTCATTTAGCTAAAAAAAAATGTATATTCAAATGTCTTAAAACTTCCAAACAGATTGAAGGCTATATTGAGAGCATTTTTCTGTGTATGTGAAAATCATGATATTCTCTTCCTGAGAGATTCAAAATACTCTGAAATGGACCGTTATTACTATATATTATCTTGCTATTTAAACCTCAAGCTTCATCACTAACCAATTAAAAATTAAAGGTAGGAAGATAATGATATAACATTTCTGGACCTAGACAGTACTTAAATAAGATTAGAAGTTAAAGTATGAACAGTTCAGCCAATTTGATAAATTACTAGTTGGTGTGAGAGAAAGACACAATCTTCCTCGTGAACAAAAACCATTGCAGTTCACAGTATGCATGGTTATTAGAGACAATGGTAGAGAAAAAGTCATCCTGAGAAGACAGTATATTCTTTAATGATGTGACTACCATATGGCTTAAGTATACCAATTTTAATGCTTAACTTTAAAATGTATGAGGATTCATCTTTTATTTCTACCCAGAGACTTCTGCCTCTCATTGACTCATCGATCACTGAGCATTTCTTCATAGTGTGTGCTAAATATTCTGATTAACTGAACCCCCTGTGTAATATCTTCCTCCTGTAATATCACAGGTGTATAGTATAACCTTCACTTGCTTTTTTGATACCATTATTTCACACAATTATCATACTGGTTATTTGCCATCTTCTCAAAGTCACAGAGTCCCAGAATGATTGAGGCTGAAAGGGTCCTCTGGAGGTCATCTAGTCCAACCCCCGCACAAGCAGGGGCACCTCAAGCACATTGCACAGGATCACGTCCAGGCAGGTTCTGAATATCTCCAGAGGAGACTCCACAGACTCTCTGGGCAATCTGTTCCAGTGCTCTGGCACCCACACAGTTGAGAAACTTTTCCTCATATTTGGGTGGAACTCTGTGTGTTTCCATTTGTCGCCATTGCCTCTTGTCCCATGTAGTTTGTATAGATGGCTTTACCCTTAGCAATTAAGGTAACATAATTTATTATTTACTTGTTTATTTATTTAGTAGCATAATCTTTTTTATTTTACCTCTCTTCTGATTTTATCTCTCACCTCATTAATAAAATGTGACCTTGAAGATACTGGTAAAATAATAATCTTATTCATCATTCACATAGTTCACGCATTCCTACTGAAGGCTGAAGATGGTAGTTTGACTGGATTTACATAAACATTTGACTTTGTTCAGTGTACAATAAAGTCTGTGAACCTGTAGTCAAGGCATTTTCTATGGTCTTCCGTGTGAACAGAGAAAATATCAGTGATTTAGCAAATGCCAAATACTGTAAAAACAATGGTTCATCATATAGCTCCAAATACTGCACATTACAAGAATTTTGCGACTAAGGCAACTATTCATAATCCTGCTTGCTGGTAGGCAAAACACCATAGGAAAAAAAAGAATGACAATGTTAAGATGAGAACTTGTTGTCTTCTCCTACAATTGAAACAGGCATGAGCAGGAGCATAAGTGCATGCAGGACAAAACAATCATAAAAGCATCCTGAAGAGCAAGAATATTAACTTGGTTTTAACAAGATCTTTGAATTAATCCCTATTAGGAGAAATCTTCAACAAGGGGTGATACTTTTCAGAGTGTCAGAATGAAACATAAATAAAATAAAATAAACCAAAGCAAACCAAAATAAAATAATATACAAATGGAACTGATTACAAAACTCCATAAATAGCTGCCTTGAGAATAAGAAGATATCCTATTGAAAAGTAAAAAGTTTGTGACAGAACTTATGACTGTATGTCAGACTGTAGTCAGAAGTCAAGGGGGAAAAACTAAAGAGAAAGAAACAAGGATTCATCATTCTTTTTTTTCTTGACTACCTACTAGCCACTGCTATAGGTCATTATTATGGCCTCTAAAATTGTTTTTAAATACCTTCTTATAAGAAATTTGATGAAAAATATCTTGAAATAAAATCATTTGAGGTGATCAAAGGTCAAGTAGTTACTCTATATGTCATTTGCATGTGGAACGTTACCTATTTGTTGAAAGACATGTTTGAAAAGTGATTCGACGTAAAAGTACTTTTTCATTAAACTAGAAAATAGAATTCCTTTATGCTATTCACCTAAAAAACATTTACTTTGGGCGTCTGCCAATGATTGTCACAATAAAGATGTTACAGAAAAGACAGAAGCAGTCTCTTGCTTATGCTAACACATTTTTCTTCCTTCTTTTATATTTATTGAAGAAATTATGAGAATGCAGGGAAAGCATATTTTGGACATGGTTTAAATACTTCACTTCATCAGGCTAAGCAACCAGTAAGAGCATCATTATTTAAACATTGACTACACAGAGAAATTCATATAGTCATGTAGCCCTTATTTGCATATACCCACACTACTTGCACACTGTGACAATTATAATTTGGGACAGAGCAAAACAAAGAAAAGTATTCTAACAGCCATCTTCAAATGGTTCTGACATGCACATCCTTTGAATAAATGGGTTGCTAGGGCATTTGGTTGCAAGGGCTAGTCTGACAATAAATTATATGAAGTAGAGAGGGAAATTGCCTTGTCGTAGGAGTATTGTTAATTAGCTTATTATTGTTATTAGCACAGATATTTATAGCTTGATTGACTCTGCAATCAGTGAGGAGTAGAGCCTGAACTCTTCAGGAGGAGATGATGCACTTCACCAAATCTGAATTAGAGTCCAGTGTTAACTGTTGTGCATACAGAGATCATCTAGAGAAAACTTTGAAAAGAAATGTATACCAAACAATGAACAACAGAAATAGACTTTCTATGAACATTTCTTCATTGAATATGAACATCAATAATTGTTCGTTATATGTAGTCTCTGGTAAAAATACAGCTCAGTATTTGAGACGGATCCTGGTCATCCTTTAGAAAACTTGACTGCAATATTTAGATTACCTTAGTCAAAAGGGTGGATAGGTGTGAAGAAGCTGTGATTGCCTAGAGGTCATACACAGAGGATCTTGGTAGGAAAGATTGTCTCCATAACAGCAATTAACCCAGGGGCTGATCCTGATAAAAATAGGATCACACAGATCTTAGAAGATAAGATCACACAGATAAATTCAGCATTCTGAGATTTATTGTATAACTTGTATAAGTGCTTATATAAGATTTGTTCCTAGAAGGACACAATCTCTTTGTGATTCCTGGCAAATATGTATGAATCTGTTTGGGTTTGTACACTCCCATTAATCTTCTCTCCAGGGCCTTTATTATTGACTGTCATGCATAAGCATTCATATTTTTACATCCCTAAAAAGGATTTACATCTAATTTTTCTGTCAGAAAACTATTTGTCCATATATGCATTTCAGCTACAGATAGAAAATATATTATTCAGGAATAAAAAAGTATGGAATTAGGCAAACTCTTAGCTGATATGCATATCTAGCCTTCTGTCCTCTAGACATCTTAATTCAGGATTCTATAAAATCATGCAGTCACAACATTTTCCTATGTCTGTCTCACTGCCAGGGAGCCTACTATCTCACTGCTGGGGGTCTACATATTCTCATGGCTAATGGACCTCAGTGATCTACCGCGGTACTCCCCTAACTAGCAGCCTGAGCAGCAGCACACCTGCTCTGCTGGAGGGCTGCCAGTAAACAGCTGCAGCGCGATGCGTTTCGGTGACACAGAGCACTGTCGCAGTGGCACATATAGTCTGTTCCAATAAGTAAAACAGCTGTCGTCTACAAGTTTAGTCACCATCATTAGCAGATTTGAATTGGCACAAATGTCATGACTTTTATTATCATTGATCAAAACAAGCACTGTTCTTGATTTGTTATCACGGTTAAGGCCTCACCCAATGTTTGCTGGCAGTCAGCCTGTCTCTGTAATTTTGAGAGACACAAGGGAGTATGCAAGAAATACAGTATTAGTCCAGAAATAAGTAACTTAATTACAGGGTTGAATTCTGCAGAATTGACTTTAAGCAAAGCTCCCACTGCGTGTGAAGTTGTTTAACTGTAACAAATTATTATTTTACAACCCGAGACATAAGAGGACAAGACCTTAACCCTGAAACTAAGCTCGTTGAGCCTTTTTTTTTCACACTGCTCACCAGATGTGCTCAATTTCATTAGTGTGTTTTTAATGATATCTGTGTATAAGAAAGACACGAATGATCCAAGCTGCGTACTTTCCAGAGCTCCTAGAAAATAAGGCCCAGAACTTCAAGTATTGGGAGAGAGAAGAGATGATCTCTACTCCATGTAGGCATTCAAGGGGTTGAGCCTAAGGAGTAGCTGCCTGCTTGAATGGTTTGCATGAAAGTGGGGCACTTCAGCGTTGTTTTCAAGACCAAGATCAGAGATCTGTGGGCTGCTTTGTACAGCTAGTCCTCCGCACCAAGCAGCATGGATGTAGTCACTACTGTCATGTTCTAAGCAACTTCAGCGATGCAGAGGAGACTGTTTTGCCGCTAATTTTGATTTTCAACTTCTTACAGAGAATCATACCATTCATTTCCCTGACAGGCAGAGTTTAATAGCATAAAATTGCATTTTAGCCTAAACTAAAACCAAAAAAAAACAAAAAAAAAACAAACAAAAAAGTGAACTGTTTCATCCTGATTAAGCATGAAAAAGAATAGGATTACATCTCTTTCCTGTAAAAAAAGGCAGAAAAGCAGTTTAATTTCAAGTCTATAAAACCTCCTAATTTACAATTCCTCATATCTATGAAATTCTCTGGCAACTCTAAGTATTCAGAACTTACCAAGTTACTAATGAACAATGTTCATTAAAAACAGTAAGAGATAGCTACAGATTCATTTTGAACATGATTTTAAAGTTTCTGACTTGTGTGATTAGTGATTAGCAAGGCTTTTTTATCAAATATGAAAAAAGATTATACAGCTCAAAGCTGTAAAATTTCATTCAGTGTAGAAGGCTGAAAAATCTCTAATTTGCAACAATAAAAAAGGTGATTTAAAACTAATTATGATGAGTAGACAAATTAAGAGGGACACAAGAACTTCTGAATGTGTAGAAGGAAAAACACTATTTGAAAAGGAACAGTGCAACACTGAGAAAGGAATTAATGATTAGGATAGTATGTACATGCCTAGGAATAGCTATTAATACTACAGACTACTCAGTCATTAACATTATGTTGCACCTGGCAGTTTAACAGGCAGATTTTAGTTCTTTGAGAAAATAAATTAAAGGCACAATTATGGAACTGAGCCATGCTGAGAAGGGAGAAAGATAAATACCATTTTGTGGTGTGCTAGGAAGTGATATGTTTTTGGAAGGCACAAAAAGGTTTTCTGTCATTGCACCTGTAACAGACACAGCCATCCAGATGGACCAGCCCCTTCATGGAAAAATATGAGTTTTTAGAGAACTCATCAAATGTATCTGTGAAGGATTAGGATTTTTTCTTTTTCCTCTTCTAATGAGTCTTTCAGAGCCAACTGTGTTCTACAAGGAGTAGCTGTAGCTCAAAGCAAGGTTTCAATATGAATTATGTAAGATTAGGAATTGAGGATGCAGGTAGGTTTCTCTGAGCCCATAGGAGGTAGATTTCCAACTAGTTGGTGGAATAGCTGGAGTTTTGAAGGCATAGATATTTTTTTAAATTCAGGTATTAGGAAATATCTGAAGGGTTAGAGAAACAGTGATTTGAAGAGCTCTATGCCATTAAAAATTAACACTTGCCATTAACATAATTAACTTGTTAAGAAAATAACATATTTCTCAATGGTAAAAGAATGCTTCAGATAAGACTCACCTTCCCAGACATCCGTGTTTATAAAATCTTATTATTTAGGCTAAATCAGCTGTCTGCTTTTTTTTCCCCCTGTTTTTCTAGTGAATGGAAGTTCCATAGGATGATTGGATGATTTATCTTTTCCTAAAATAACTGTTCCAGGAAGGTGCATCATTCCCTATAAGATATGTATTTTTCTTCATGGACTATAGCACATGGAGGTATGACATGCAAGAGAAAGACTTTAGTCATAAATTTGCCTTCAATATTTTGTGATTAAAACATGTTTGAGGGTTTTTTTTTTAGTCATCTCCCTACTTTGTTGTTTTCCTTCTATTTCTGATCCTTCCCACACACTTCCATAGAATCACATAGAATGGCTGAGGTTGGAAGGGACCTATGGAAACCATCTAGTCAAACCACCCTGCTCAAGCAGAGTCAGCTAGAGTGTGTTGCACAGGATGGTGTCCAGCTGGATTTGAATATCTCCAGAAAAGGATCCTCCATGAACTTTCTGGACAACTTGTTCCAGAGCTCTGTCATCCTCACAATGAAGAAGGTTTTCTTTTTATTCGTTTGGAACTTCCTGTGTGCCTGTTGCCTTTTGCACACAGGGCACTCCTCAGAAGAGCCTGGCCATCATCCCTACACCTTCCCTTCGGATCTTTATGTACACTGATAAGATCCCCCCTTAGATTTCTTTTCTCCAGGCCTGTATCCAGACCTGAGGTGCTGATTCTGCTCTGGAGCAATGTAGCCAAGGGTTCTATATTCCAATATCTGTCTTTGCTGTGTAAGTTATTCAGTGAATCTAGGCTTAAGTGGTAAATATGATTCTTGAAAGGCAATATTCTACTAGGCATAATAGTGTTTCAATTGCCTGCACATTTTCTGTGAACATGAGGTGTTTTATCCTATGTCACCTTTACCATTTGCTTAAAGGTAACTGAATCCTTGCCATGAAAACATAAGGCAATTATTCATAGTTACAGTGTCTCTTTGCTACTGAAGCATGAAATTAATTATAAATACACGTGATTGGGTTGATCAAATCATATTCCACATGCAATGAATGGGAAAATCAATAATACTGAATAAATCTTCCGCTGACATGATCAGTAAACCCATGACTGAGATGACAAAAGACCTTCAAATACTTATTCTGACTAGTGCAGCTTTATTTTTTGAGCCTCATTTAAGCCAGAATTAAGTGGACCCAAACGCAGCATCCTCAACTGTCTGGTAAACTAATCCATTTATTTGGAAAGTGATTTCATTCCATGGTTAAAATGTTACCTCTGTAAAGGAATTAAAAAAATGTAAAATACTGAAACCAATATGGAATGAAGAGGAGATGGACAAGTTTAAAGCTAATTTTGATTCTATTCTGGTAAACAGCTATGAATGGTACAACTCAATATGGATGCAATCACAGGATCAGATTTCTGATATTAGTTGGACTTACGTATCATTTTTTTAGGTTTATCTAAGGGGGAAAAATCCAAATCTCTGACGATGCAGTTGGGTGCTCTCCGACCAACAGGAGACTGCAACAAGTCTTGGCTAGAGCCATCCTCTAAGCTTGGGAGATGCTTTACACTAGGGCCAAAATGGTGCCTGGGTCAAGACAGAAGCTACAGAGATTGGGTGGATGTTTACTGGATAGAACAGTTGCAACCTGGACTTTTAAAACCTGACCTTTAAAAAGTTTTTAGGCTTACGTTTCAAAGCTGCTGAGGACTGTCTTGTTCATGTGACTCACTGAAATGATTGATTGTAGTGACTCTGTGGTATTCATTACAGTTTACCAAATCAATGGTAGGCAAACAGCAATATCAGATGAGTGTACCATGTGACCGTTATTGGTATATATTTTTAGCCGTGACCTCATGTCAAACACAGAACATGGAAAACGATATGCTTTTCTCCCTAGCCTGATTCTTTCTCTTAGGTTTTCCCTGTGAACAAGCTTGTGAACAAGGTACCATAAAATATACGAAGTACAGATCCTCTCTCGTAACTACTTGTGAATATACTTCATTAAATGCATGGTAATTCATTTCTTAGTGAAAAGAAAAAAAAGTTATTTCATGTTCACTAAGGAATAAGTGTTTGGATGCAGGAGTTAACAGTGGGAGCCAGCTTGCTGAAAGTCTTTACCTCAGTTCATAGTGCACTAGCTTAGCTGGAGGACTGCTTGAGCAATAAAAAAATAATAGCAGATAATTCAGCTCCCTTTTTGCTTCTGGCAGATTTCCCTTCATGTTTGTGCTTTGACATTTGATTTTTATGTAGAAACAGTCCTGATTCGCTCTCCTCACCTTTGATCTTTTTTTGATCTTCAGCAGGATTATAAGGGCATACAATTCCAGTGCTTCATGTTCAAGAGAGGGAATTCAGGATTCAAACAGATGCAAAGAAGGTCTGAAAGTCACTCTAAGGTCTCTGTATCTTCTCTGATGTTCCATTTGACTTTACTGCTCAAGACTTTTTCTATTCAAATATATTGCAGCTATGAAAAAAAAACATGATAAGGCTTCTACTACAGAAAACTTGTTTTTTACCAAAACTCACCTAGTATTCTACTCAAATTCTTCAGCTACAAGAATCTGCCACTGCAAATATACCTCACTCAGAGCCTTCCACAACAAAAATCAACATTTTCATTTGCTGTCCCTGGCTCTTTGTACTTCAGCATGGCCACTGCAAAGCTGCTGCCTTTTGTAAGCATCTCTGCTTCCTCCCTTTTATTAATAGCAACTACTTTCTGCTTCGGGCTTTCATCCTGAGCACCACAGCAAACTGGAAAAAAGCATCCTGCAAAATATCTCCACCTCCGTAGCTAGGAAGAAATAGTACCAAGGCTGGCTAAGCATCTGTCAGCTCTTGACTGTTGCTTTTTGCACTGTTTATGAATTGTCACTCATGGTCTGCTCCTTATCTGACATCTAATCGCTTTTTTTTTCTGTGCACTTAGCCTCAGGTCTTGAGGTAAGGGACAACAATTTTATTACCATTTTTATTGCCTTTAAAACACCAGGGCAGAAGCACAAGTACCATTTCTGATCTCTTTTCACAGAGAAAAACAGCTCATATGTTCAGAAAAACAGGGCCCCAATGTTTTGCCGTGGCTCCTGGCAAGACCTTTCAGCCTGACAGACACAGGATGCTCTGCAGGAGCTGCCAGTTCCCAGGCTGCGAGATGCTTCTCTCTGGTTGTTGGCTGGGAGAGCTGTGTGTGGTGTTTTCTGTGAAATTGGAAAAGTCCTGTCTTCTCACACATTTGTGGGAAGATGATGTTCATTCCACATGTCACACTTCTGTTAATCTTAAGATCTCATATAGCTACTTGTTAGTAGACCCATTTTACATCACATGTTATGATAGCCTGAACATTTTCAAGCAAAAGCTATCATACAAGTATGAGGATCTTCCATTAACTGCAGGCAGGCAAATACACACATTGTAAGTGCTAACATCAGTGTTAAGATATAAAATTAAACAGTGAACAAATTGGTTATTTGGGGTGCTTTTCTTGAAGAAAAAATAAATTTGAAATACCAAAGGAATGTAAGGGTGTCATGATGCTTGAAATCTGTTATCACCTGTTGTTTCAATATTCTTTATATGGTTGTGAATGTCAGGCAATACATGAATTAGAAATAAACCATAATTTGTGCCTTGCCTTTTCTATTCAGAAGTACTAAGAGACCACATGGCTGAGGAAAAGGAAACTGCTGAATGAATGATTTGGGAACATATAACATTAACTGTTAGATATGTGTGAATATATTCTATATTGCTGCATTAACTTCTCTGGCAGAATCCTGTGATAACAATGAATCAATCTAAGAGAATTTCTATATCTCTGGGAAAAGCCAAGACACAAGGAATCTTCTTTCTTTAAAAACAACAACAACAAAAAACTTCCACACAAAGATATTAGTGTTAAAATAGCATTAAATTTTATATAATTAAAATAATTAAAATTTAATACTCTCCTCTCTCCTACCAAGTTTCACTGCCATGGCGTCTGCCTTTCAGAGTGCACCATGACTTATATTTTATTTGCATTATATCCAGTTTAATTTTAAACACTTCTTTTCATAGCTTTTTGATGTTTTTTTTTCTTAGATCCATGTTCCTACCACCGACTTTTTGTTGTTGTTGAATTTTCACCTTATTTGTCAGTGTTCCTACCTATGTTCTTACAGTATTTAATACAGTTTTAAATACCTCCTTTCTTGCTGCTAGTGCTCTGCAGGGTCCTGCTGTGCAAATTGGCACTTTAAGTGGAGGCACTTCATGTAAGTGACTAACCGCCACCCCTGGTGTGATACTTACAGAAACAATTGCTCTAAACTGTACCTCTTGCTTTGAAGAAAAAAATTAGAAAGAAGGAGAAGGACTCCAGCTAACAGAAGATTATCGCTCATGTTTTGCAGTAAGTATGAAACCAGGTAAAGCCTTAAAGATCTGCAAAATCACAAGAGAGTTTTTTGTTTGTTTGTTTTGTGTTTGTTTGTTTTTCACAATCAAAGGAAAAGACTAAATCTTTATTTGGGAACTATAGTTAAAAGTCAGTGAAGCTCCACAGTTATCAAAATTTTAGGACTCCTAAGACATCTGCCTTGTCATTCTTAAGGATATTCTGTACTCACTGGATTATTATCCTCTTTTGTCTTGTCTAAGCAATTATACAATTGCTTGCCTAAGCAATTATACAATTAATTATTGTATAAACAAATACAATTGATTATACAATCATGATGGCTATTTAATTTACATATTTTGCTGCCTTTATTACCCAGGATGGATAACTGAAGTTATGTTTCTTATTCAGTATCATTCATGGCTGCCTGGGAACTTCTTGAAAAGATAGTTTTGCACATATAAAGATCAATTAGTAAAACTTCAGACTAATGTTTACTCAGGAAGCTTTTGGATTAATTTCATGTTCATTAGGAAAAAGGCTTTTGAGGATATTTAGATTTTCAAGTCAAAATGAGGAAGTAGACAGTAATTTGATGAGAAGAGTCATTGCCTACATTGTTAGCAACTGAAGAACAAATCTATACTCTGAAACCAACACTAAATTAATAGTTACACTGTGAAGATCCAGTGTCTGGTTCTGTTTTTTTTTTTCTTTTTTGCTTATTTTTTTCTGAATAGCCTCAAGTGTTCTCTCCACTGGAGTTAGTCATTGTTCCCAGTATATGGGTGGTTAAATACAGCACTTTGTTAACCTTATTCCAATCACTATTTTATCTAACATCTCCTAAATGGAAAATGCATACATAGTCCCTACAGCAAGGTATGAACTGACTCCCCAGGAAGAAAATGAATGGTATGTTTACCTCTCAGTTTCCAAGACTGTTGTCCTAAAGGAAGCTTCCCTTTTCTCCTAGGATGTTGCTGAATGCCCTATCCTCTTCTAGCCCTTCTTGGCTATATATTTAGTAGGTTCACACAGATTCTACCACTTGAGATATTTACTTACAGTGGGCAGTGAATGGACATTCTTGCCTTTAGCTTTTTCAAGTGCAAGGATAGAGATATTTATTGTTAACATTCAATTTAAACACAAGAATCCAGCTGTAATACAAGAATCCTGCTGTAATATTATTGAACTGTCAAGCTCTTATTATTGAGGTTAATTCAATTATCTAATTAAAGTCATCAGTCAGGCTGAAAATGAGTTTTACCTCTTTTGAGGTAAAATAGTGGATCCATTGAAATTCATGAGAAAGGAAGAAGCTTTTATAGACTTCAACAGAGCAATGATTTCACAGCTAATCAAGAAATTTTATTTTAAATCCATATATTGTTTTTTTTTCTTTGGAAAAGGGTAGAAATCCATGGACAGATTCACTATGTAATAGCCAAATTGGTGTAGTAGAGAAAAAATATTTTTCCTGTTTATATTATACATTTTTTATAATATTGCATATAACACATAATATGAAAAAAAAAAAAGTTGTTACCCTAGATTTTTCAAAGCAATGGAATAAACATTTTCCCTGAAGCTTTGTGTGCCCAGCTAATAGTCAATTGCCAGTCTGTTTATAATATTTTCTTCCAGTACAAATGTTTAATTCATATATTTCTTTTTCATTACACTCCTGTATAAATTATGAGAGAGGAAAAAAAGCAATTAAAAAGACATATGTAAGGTACAGAGGAGATTATAAAAAGTGGTCCATATTAATTACAAGAAACTTCTTTGCAATATAGCAAATAGTCACTGATTTATGTAACTGAAGGCAAAGTATACTTTCAATATTCCTTATGAGGCTTGTGAATGATCTATTTTACTGTTGCATCTTTAGTAATTGCACAGAACTAGAGTAAATTGTGTTCCTCTGACTCAGCTTGGAGATAAAGGCATGAATAACTACAGACATTTTGACATCATAGTAGAAGATCCTTAACTAATCTGATAACTTTCTGTGACAGAATGGCTGCCTGGATAGATGAGGAGAAAGCGGTGGATGCTGTCTACCTTGACTTCAGCAAGGCTTTCAACACTGTCTTCCATGACATCCTCATAGGAAAGCTCAGGAAGCATGGATTAGATGAGTGGGCAATGAGGTGGATTAAAAACTGGCTGAATGGTAGAGCTCAAAAGGTTGTGATCAGTAGTGTAGAGTCTAGTTGGAGACCTGTAGTCAGCAGTGTTCCCTGGGGGTCGGTATTGGTTCCAATCCTGTTCAATTAATCCACCGATGAACTGGATGAAGGGACAGAGTGCACCCTTGGCTGGTTTTCTGATGATATAAAACTGTGATAAGTAGTTGATACCCTGGAGGGCTGTGCTGCCAATCAGAGGGCTGGAGAAACAGGTGAGAGGGACCTCATGAAGTTCAACAAAGGCAAATGCAGGGTCCTGCACTTGGGGAGGAACAACCTCATGCACCATTACTGGTTAGAGGTGGACCCACTTGGAGAAAGCTCTGCAGAGAAGGACCTGCAAGTCCCGGTGGACAACAAGCTGAGCATGAGGCAGCAATGTGGCCTTGCGGCCAGACTCTTTTCAGTGGTGGTCAACAGTAGGAAAAGAGGCAATAGGCACACACTGAAGCACAGAAAGTTCTGCCTGAATTTGAGGAAGACCTCTTTGGCTGTGAGAGTGAAAGAGCAGTGGATCAGGTTTCCCTGAGAGATTCTCTTTCTCTGGAGATACTCAACACCCACCTGGACATGATCCTGTGCAATGTACGTCTAGGTAACCCTGCTTGAGCAGGAGGGTTGGACTAGATGATCCCCAGAGGTCCCTTCCAACATCAACCATTCTGAGATTCTGTGATTCGGTTGTTGTCTCTGTTGTCTAAAAACAGGAAGCCAAATCCATTTTTGTCCAGGGCAGCTACTTACCAGCTAGAGTAGCCCAAGTTTCTATACATCTTCCAACTTTACAGCTGAGCAACATAGGCAAACCACAGTCAGTCTACATATTTTTATTTTACTGGTCCGAAAAGAGTAATAATACTTCACTACAACCTTGGAGCGGCCTTTCAAAGGAGAGAAGTAGAGAAACATCCAAGTAAGGATTTCTTTAAGACATAAACTTTTATGCTGATCTACTTGTTTATTTCTAATGTTGTTGAGTTCAAGTAAAATTTAAAAAATCTTAGAACAAAAAGGGTTTTTTTTTTAAGATAAATATTTAAATGCCAGTTTAGGAGAAAAATAACGTAATCATAAGACATACAAAGAATGATATCTTCTAGTATTTGACTGATATGAATGAAGCTCAGAGGAAAAAGGTGCACAGCTAGAGTGTATAAAGACACAAAAGAGGCATATCCCTATTATTTGTGATAACACCATTAGCAAAATAATAAGGAAGGACTTAATATTTCAAGTCTTGCACATCTGTTAATTTGATTTTGATTTTATCAGCATGATAAAAGATGTTCTAATGTACATATAGCAAATACCACTATTCACCATTTTTATTCACAGATTTAATTTTTATCTTACAAATAGATTAGGGGGAAGTGCAAGTAGGCCAGGAAAAAAAAAGATTGTTTTTTGGGCTAAGGTAACAAACTTTTTAATCTCAAGATGTCTCAAACTTTTTGATAGTATAATGTCCAAAAACTTAGGTACTGGATCACAGATGATATCAGTGACATAGGGGAAACATTGAGCACTAACACAAAGTGACCATTATTGATTGCTAGGTAGGATATGCTGGCAGGCATCTCCGTCAACTGACCTCTGTACTGATAATGATGTGCACAATGTATGTCACTCATAAATATTTATTGTATTTAGAGAATCAAGGGCAAATTGTTCACTTCTACCGTTTATAATGACTCTAGATATGTAAACTTAATTTTCCTCACAGATGGATATTTAAAAAATGCCATTTTTAATTACAGGCATATTTTTTTTTTAAGTTTTCTGTCTTGTGTGTCTCAGAAGTAGCTAGTATGCCGTAAATTGTTAAAATCAATCCACCTCTAATATAGAATTAGACAAGTGATAAGTATCTTTGTAGGGTTTTTACTGACAAATGCTGAGCCTGTTAGATAGGAAAGGGGAATTATTATGTATTAATCGTGTTAAAAAGCTTCCTGAAATCTCTGGCAAGTGTCAGGAGCCACTGGTGTGCTGTTAGTTCATGAAGCAATTTTATTGTTGTACTTCTGGGATCCCAGCCAACAAAGTAGGGTAGTCCAAGGAGCAGGGCCATTGCTCTTCACGTGCTAGAGAGGTGTCTAGAGAAGAGCTGCAGTAATTCTGCTGACGTGGAGGAGGGCTTTTGGTTGAAGCGGCACTTCAGCTGAAACCATGGGGACTGCAGTCCCTTCACTAGAACCTCCTGCTATTTTGTCCTCTCTTGATATTGTGGTGGGGGAGCTTCTTCTTCCTGAAGACACACAGACATTATATCTTGTCCAGAAAAATAAAAGAATCTAGATTACATCCATCCATCTATCTATCTATCTAAAATATAATAATTATAAATAATATATGCAGTTAGATGAAGACTTAAATGTAAAATGATTTATTTTAGTGGTAGATTTAAGGATATTTAGACTCCAAAAGCTTCAAGAAATCCAGATTCATTGTTAGCTTCTTTATCACAAGAAAATATACTTTCTCTAAAGAATGTATAATAGATACCCAAAAGGTGACTTAAAGTGACAAGAGATCTTCAAAATGACCTGTTTACACAATATATTTTATAGGCATTTTCAAAATTAGCTTTTGTTAAGGAGATTCTTACATTATGAGACTAAAATTAAAGTACACAATAGATTCCCAGAAAGTTTTGGTTTCTCCTGAATAGGCATATGTAATAGCTATTATTTCCAAGAATTAGAGTTTTGACCTAAAGCTCCTGAAGCATGTGTAAAGAAAAAAGGTAGATTTGTAAGGTCTTGTATAAGGGCATCTGACATTTTTAGTAGTTGTTTCAAAGGCCTATTTGAAATCTTGCTCTCCTCTGAGTTACAGACATAACTCAGAGGAACTTAACAGAGCTAGAAATGATTTCAGTAATGACAATTGCCTTGCAATCAAAGTAGTTTACCTTCAGTTACTTAAGTGCCTCTTTCAGTATTAAATTTCCGCAGGAATTGGAGCAGATCCTAGATTCACAATGTGGTTTCTGGTCTACAATGCTCCTTTTTGGTTCTTTTCCATAGTAAGTAATAACACTTTTTACTTTTTGCCATTGTGCTACGTCATTCTCCTTAGCCTGTCCGAAGTTTGCAGACAGTTTCTCAGATACTGGCCTTGTATTGAAGAACAGACTATACTGGGGGCTTTATTTGTATTTTCCCTATGTAGACACCACATTAATATGCCTTAAGCAGAAGATACCCCTACCCAGTTATTTTGCAGCATAGAGTATCCATGAATATAATTATATAGAAAAGATTCTAAGGACCAGAAAAATACTTCTTTTCTCATTCTACAACTTTTCAAAGTAAAAGATTTCATAAAGAAAGTATGATAAAAATATCTTGGAATAGGGTCTCAGAAGAAGGATGTTACTTCTGCAGGCATGAGTTCTCCACTGTATCATTCTGAAATGACTCGCACAGCATCTGCTGTCCTGGCACACATTGCAAATCAGATGCCTTCAGTTAAGCATATGCTGATAGAAAAATTCATACTTGCAAGAAGACATTCATGATTGTGTTGGGTTAACCAAAGGGTCTCTGAATTGGGTTTTGAACTCCAGTTGGGTATTAACAAAGACTTTGGAATAGTATCACCTAAAGTTGAAGTAATACTTTCCTCCTAAAAGCATAGCTTGAAAAATTTCCCCTTACTTTGGCTAATTTTAGAACAGCAATAGAAGTTTATCATGTTCAGCCAGGAAAACATTTTTTTAATATTATATAACAAAGCCATATTTTAATAATAAAAACTAGTGATCAATTTTGCCTGAAGGCCAGTTTCCATGTGCAAGACTATGATGGAAATTCAACAGCTCAAAAGGTTTTCTGTTTTGTTGACCATGAAACAACAAAATAAAATTGAAACAAACAAACAGAAACCTTCCTTTAAAAAACAAGGAAAAGTCCCCAGAATCACAGCAATATCTAAGTAGATTTACCAGTCCATGAATGTTTGTGAGGATTTGAATCATCATGTCCTGGAGTAATTAACTTTTCTGCCTTCTTTTTATGTTGAGCACTTCACAATCACCCTTTGGCAAACATTTGTGTGTATTCTTTGCACAATGTCTTTGTGGTGTATATATGTGTGTATATATATATGTTATTACATTCAAAATCCACCTTTTAAAAAAATTACTCATGGTAGTAAAATCTATTCTTGTTATATTTTTAATTTTAATTTAATATGCATCTATGAATGGTGATACATTTTATAGAACTCTAGGCTAGTGAGGCTGGATGTTATTAGTTACCAAAACTTGGCTTTTACTTGGCTAACAGGCCAAATTAGGTACAAATTCTGAAATTTTAAATGATCTTAATCCTCTGACTGACACTTTTTTGACTAATTTCAGACTTTGTGAGTCCCTGAAGACTCAGTGATTAATAAGGATTGTTCTCATATTTGGACCAAGGAGCTCCGTACCACACACCAGCAAGACCTGCCTAATTGTGCAATGCTGTTGCAGGACTTTTGCTGTTCAAATCCTAGTTTTTTATTTAGGATATAATTCTAACATTAAAATTTCTTCTTAGGCTCCTACTAAACTCTCTCAAATGAACTTATTATGTTTTATTTTATGAGAGCTTAGTAATGGACACTGTTACATTTGAGTTCTGAGCAGTGCCCCAATGCCTAATCACACCCTGACTTATGACAGAATAAGTCCAGAACGTATCAGCTCAGGCATTGTTCATAAGCTAAACAAATAAGCAAGATATTGTTATTCAAACAAACTTTTTTTTCCAAAATTTGTTTTTCATCTCCTATTAAAATTATATTAAATAAGCGTTTGCTGTAATTTGTCTCTTCTGGTCTCTCTTTAGCCAGGAACTCTTCAACATAAAAAAATAAGAGCTGTTGTTGTGACACTCTAGTCCCCTTACTTTAACATTTTTTTCAATCTTTTCTCTAAAATAATTCTATTTTTCATACTTAATTGCAGCTTGAAGCTCGTACTATTTTCACTGATTTCTAAAATAGGCTGTTATGTAAGAGGGTGATTTTTAAAAAGATATCTTCTATGCTCTCTGCTTCACTATTCCCAGTTATTTTGTTGTCATTCTAAATGGTTATTACTTAGGAGACAGATTATTATTTATTTATTTATTTATTTATTCAGTTTGAGCTTTTTCTTGTTAGAGTTTGTGCTAGTGTTTCAGATGTTTATAAAAAAAAAAAAAAAAAAGAGGTTGAGAGCATCCAGAGACCAGGAGAGACATCTTTTTTCTGTCTTATTTCTGCTTATGACTAGAGGCATTCACCTTCCAGGTTAGCAGAACACTTGCACCTTCTCCAAATAGGAATAGGCTACTCACCAAAACTCACTATACCTACACTGAAATGGATTTTCACTCTCTCCAGATGCCTAAATGAAGATGTGAGGAGAAAATGTGTTTAACTTTTCTTCAGTTACCACTGAAACTTTGGTATGCAGGGCTACAGGTGTTTTATACTCCTTTATTCTCTGCCTTCCTTGCATGACTGAATGGTGACAATGGGACACTTAGGGCCCAGTGATGGGAATGATAACAGCATGGAGTAGCTCAACAGCAAATCATTAACTTTTTGGAGCAATAGTTTCTTCCCAGGAAATTGCTGTGACCTTGAAATATAATCCTTAATACTCTATCCTTTCATACTACAGGCTCTATTCCACAGTCTGCATTGCATGGATTACAAGAAGGCTGAGTTTCTTCTTGCTAGTCTTTTCCTCATCTGTCTTGCATTCAGTTCAAACTTCAGTAATGGCAGAAAATGCTGAGAAGCTGAAATGCTTTTGCAGTCACTCATTTCCAGTAATGACACAGCACTACAGCAGCATTTAATATCTTGAATTTTCTGACAGAGATAACTGCTTAAAACAGGACATCAAATTTGAAAACTGACAAATGGCTTAGGCTCGTAATCCATTTCATGACATTAAAGTATGTTTGGGCAGCAGGCCTACAAGAGTGGTGAGCAATATGAAACCAAAATGGAGAAAACTGCAGCTTAGTAAAGGAAGAACTTCAAAATTATGTCTACTGACAAAGCCTTATCAGACTAATTCTTACTGCTCTCCTGTCCACAATTATGGACTTGGTTGATATTACCCTATATTTAAATGCATGTCTTGTTTTCTCTTTCTTACATAAAGATATTATCTATGTTCTTAGAGTTTTTGATAAAGTCTTATTGGTGTTATATCTTTTGGTAAGGTGTGAAAATGTTGCAGTTTGAAAGCCGTAGTGGTGGTGGTGGAGGGAGGAGATATCAAATCAGTATCGGATTCACAGGCTGTGGACCATAGGTCCGATCACCTTCCTAAGAGCGAATCGAGTTCCCAAATAGTGTGATCTACTATAAGCTTGACTCTGGCAGTATCGGATTCACGAACAGTCTGAGGACCGTAGGTCCAATCGCCTCCCCGCAAACAAGTACTCACGTTCACAAACAGCAGGATTTATTCAAATGCAACATTTACAAAGCAGGTTTCAGATGTCAGTACAGGAAATTCTCTGCTACAGCGTGGGGTTTTAGCTAACTGATGTACGAATCTGCAATCATCACTCACCACAGAAGACAGGAGAGGGCTCTCAGTCTCGAGTCTCCTCAGGCAGCATCCCTGCCCAAGGGGAGGAAAGGGGGATCAGCCCATCGACTGATCCAGGAGTTACGATGGAATCTTCTCTCTCCCTTCTCATCCTTAGTTACCTTTTATACTTTTCTTTAAATTCAGGTGGAGCTTGAGTGACTATCGTGATACTTATTATTATTGATTGGTGAAAAGGTTTGTCGCTTTCATTTAAAGGTACAGTCAATCGAAAATCTAGAGCGCAGGCTCAGTGAGGAGTGGTCATACCTCAGAGGCAGGTAACTTTTGGGATGGAGGTGTGTGTTGGCATTAGAATGAGCAAAGTTCAAAAACAAAGTTCATCCAAAAGGAGTGATTTTCCACCCTTGCTGGCTCAGCACTGGACACGTTACCGTGTCTCTCCCGTTGGACAGCTCCTGTGCGGCTGATCAGCCGCCCAGCACAGGGCGTGCAGCAGAGTTTGGCCACGGGGTCTTCACTCCGCTCCACCCTCCGTTACTCGCCTTTGCAGCTGCGAGGAGGGCAGGTTGTGCTGCCCAGGGAACCATGGAGGAGCAGAGTCAGGGCTACCAGCCCTCCTGGAAGAAGTGGCAAATGTGTGTCACCCCAAGCCAGCTGCTGTAATGCCAAAACTTCTATTAGGCCCTAGTTTTTCTCTAAGTAATTTTCCCCTTTTTCAGGCTGTTTTTCCACAGAAGGAAGATTACAAAACAAAAGAAAAAAAACTCCCAATTAATCATGCTCACTTTAAAGGTTTTTACTTTAATTGATGTTAAATTTCACCTGTTAGGCTCACTGTCATACTAATATTCATTTTCTCCGATCTGATCAGTTTTGGTCAAATATCTTACTTTGATTCTGATGGGCTGAGGTTTGGAGGAAGACCAGCAATCTGGCACTCCAGAAATCTGATTAAATGCTCATAGAATAATTCAAATTTCCAGAAGACTTGGTGAGGTTATTCCAACATGACTGGGCACATACACCAACTGTTTGTGACAAACTCAATATAAAATAAAAAGCATTACAAAGATTTGACTGACATCATATTAAATGGCAGCATTTCAGGAGACATTCTGTTATTCCCTTAGAGTATAGCACTGGGGTGTAGAAATACATGCAAATCGCTATATCTTGACTCATCTTCGTTAATGCTAAGAAGAGTCTAGGCACTGTTTACATTTTTTTTTAAAGTAGTTTGAATTAGAATGAATTGAATGAAAATGTAAAAATAACAATAGTACCAAAAAAAAAGTATTAGCTGCTCTGAGATTGATAGCAATTATATGTCAAGCTACTTTTTTAATTATATTCCTGAAACTATGAAACAATAAAAACATGAATCTGCCTCTTGTATGGTAACCATTGCTTTGAACACTTGGTCTGTGTTCTCATTTGCTCCATTTAGGAAGACATCAATTCACCTTCACCACTTTTCATGGCTATGTTCTATCAGTTCAACCGCCATTTGAACTCATTTTATAGGCAAAGATCTGAACAGGTATTTCCTACCCATGCGGTGAATCCTTTAGCCATCACAGAATTAGATATTTTGAGGTTCATATTTTCAGCTGCATTTCCTTCACACCTCTTGTTGAATCTGTTTCACATTGCACAATATTCTCCCATTTCATTAGTGAAGACTCTAACATGTCTTCTTCAGGAAAGAGGGAAATTTAGGTAGGACTCCTAAACATACAGGACTGCTTTATCAACTCAGTCCCTTTGTGAAGCTGGCCCCTTCCTGTCTCCTATTTGGCCATGAGTGAACAGACACCTTCCACTCACACGATGGCATTTTTGAGTTTTATTTCATAAACAACAATGACAAAAAGTACATTCTGTCTAAACAAAAGGCCTGTTTGCTTATATGCTGTATTTCACTTTTCGTCTGTTCCTGTCTAGCCAACCAATCAAAAAACCAATTAATATATTTTTTCCTTCAGTCCCAGTAATAACCATTTTCTTTTAGACACAGTACATCCTCAGAGTTACACATGTCATATAAAGCCTCAAGTGGTCTCATGAGATGTAGCTGTGACTATAAAAGACAGAATCTAAAAAGTATCAACCAGTGATGAATGCACTCACTTGCATTCATCACTGGTTGATGCTTTCTGGATTCTATCTTTCATAGTGAAAGAAAGTGGCATTAGTGCAGATATGGCAGCGCTTTTCCATGTCGTCTGGGACACTATTTTACCCTTGTTAGTTCATGCTGTTATCATGTTCTTGTTCTCATGGCTTTGCATGCACAAATCCAGACCTCTTTGCTATGGTAGACTTTCTTAGGAAGGAATTAACCATCAGTGTGAGAAATACAGTCTCACAAAGCACAGTTTAAGCTCTGCATTAGACTGTTTTGAAATAACATTTCTTTCTTCCCAAATACTGTGGGGAGGGATGATGAGAAGATTTAAAAGGGTTGTATTTTTTGGGTAAGTCATTTATCTCATTTTATGTGAATTTTTTTTTTCATCAATCTCCTTGTTTTATGCCACATAAGGCCCTGTCTTGATGGTTTTCTGCAGATACCTAGAGTACTCTGAGATCTCTAAGATGACACTAGAATCTCTAAGATGACACTAGATGCTAATATTTAGGCACCTTAGCTGAGTAGCTCTATACTTTACCTGAGAATGTAATTTGTTCCATAAGTCCTACTAACTGCATTGATCATTATATGAGCATAAACATTTAACATACTTGTAGGCACTTGTATAGAAGGCACTTTTAGCCTTCTATAGACTGAATTCCACCTGTAGGGCTCTGTTTGGTTACCAAAATAGAGTATAATGCCTTTAAAGTACCATAGGGTATCTGAAACATCTGCAAAGGTTGGCATAGGACAGAAGGGGTCCCTCCTTATCAGAAGAGGCCTATGTAAGCAACAAGCCATATTCTATACTGTCTAAGCTTAAAAGCAGAATCCAGCTTTGCCTTCTCAGGACATTCTGGTCCCTTTCTGCTTTGCTAATCTGCTCTCACTGGTATCCATTAAGCTATCCCTTCCTTATTCACACTGTTATGTTCTCAGTACTTCCCACAAACAGCCATTCTCATCCCTCTATCAGCCACCTACAGGGTTCCAATGCACCTAACCAGTGTTTTAGTTTGGTTTGTTTTTTATCTCCATGTCTTATCCTGGTAAAATTTCATTTGTAAATAAAAAAAATTGCTGTTACTTATACTAACAACTCACTGCTATCACTCAATACTGTATAACCATCTTTCTGCTCAAATTGAAGTTGCACTGGCTTTGCTATTTTCTTATCATTGTGTAACCAGGATGTCAGATTCAATATGCCTAAAACAAAATTTAATTTCTCATTCCATGCTTTCTTCTTACTTGTTTTCTTAAAACTATAGTAGTCACCGCACTACTTAATCAGGGCTGTAGTTTGGGCATCCTATTCAGTTCATTCTGGTTTTACCATTTTTAGATGTAAACTATGCTTGAATTCTGCATATTTTCTGTTGATAACATATCTCAGTTACAGTCTTTCATATCCTTTTGTGCATCACCTATGCATATTCTCACAGTTATTAGAACAGCTCTTTCCCCAATCTTAGCAAATGCAGTCTTGTCCCAGTGAGAGCTTCACTGTGGTTAAACACGCCCTGCTAGCACCCAGCCCATTTGAGCTTGTTATCCCTTTCTTTAAATCCCTCTCATACTTGCAGTTTCAGAAACTGCCTTTTCAAGGCGTCCCTGCCATACCCATCATCTCTCAATCACAATCAGAAAGCAGACTCTCACCTCTGCTGCTTCTCCAGTGTCAATCTCCCCTGCCCAAGCATTAAATTTTCAGAGAAGTATCATCAGACTTACCACCTTCACAGCTGGGAGGATATCTCTGCAACAGAGCTAGCTACCTTCAGAAATCTTAAAAAACATGCATTAGTGCAGCGTCTACCAAAAAATATAGTGGTGACAGGCTGCTGCAGGGATGCTACCAGGCTGACTGTGCTAACTGATATTTTCTCATGGATTCTTTGCACTCTTCCACTTGCATATGTGCTTGTTTGGACTTTAAGCTCTTAACAACAGGCACTATTTTTCTTTGCATTCTGCAACGGTCTGAATCTTATTTCATGGTAACCCTGTGGTTATACAAATAATAAGTGAGTCTGTGTATCTTAGAGACAATCCAAAGCTTCCTCAGGCTGAACTGTAGCAGATTATAATGTGTTCTGCTACTGCCAGGTAGCAGCGGCTGTGCTGGTATATCAGTAAAATACTATTTGGAACATCTCCATCTCACCCAGGGATCTAGCAGGGGAATGTTATCCAGGCAATTATTTTAATTGGAGATAATCACTTAGGAAATGGATGGAGGAATTAATCAATTCTAGCTAATTGGGATAATGACATTATTTATGCTGGTCACCTTCTTTTCCACCATCTGTAGGAAGCTTTCCAATGGAGGGCCAAATTCTTCTGATACACGTCCACTGAGGCTGCTACAATTAAAGCAGGAATGAATCTAGTGCATTGTAAGTTTAGAATAAATTGCCTCACTTATTTATTTTTGGAGAAACCATGTGTGCAGCTGACCTGGGAATACTACAAATTACTCTCTTTATTCCACTGTTGCTATCCTGTCATTAGTAGTGTTGCAACAGGAGGTGTTCTTGGCACTTGTTCTAACAGAAATGTATAACTTTTGTTTTGTTTGCATACTTATACAGCTCATTACTATGTGAAAAACAATCTGCAGCTTAGCATTTGTTAATGGGATATGGAACAAGGAAACGGCAGATGGAGTATTGGGATACTGAATACATAATAAGTTTGATCCTGAAAGTCCTTGTGTGATTTTTCAGCATAAGATGGTTGTTAAATTCCATTGCAAAACTGAGCACAAACAACACCTGTGTTTGAGAACTGAAGGCAAAGTCCTCCACAGACTCATGGGTCAAGTATGATCTGCACTCAAAGGTCAAGTACTATCTGCACCAATTCAAATTTTGAAAGGGAGCAAAAGGCAAGATTTTTCTTTGTGATTAATTATTTGGTCTCTTTTACTGCTCCAGAGTGGAGTTCTGAAAATAGGGTGGCACTTGCTCCTTCAAGTGATTGTAAATAGCCTATGCTGTGATACTGTCCTATCTATTTATGTCTTCATACGATGAGAAATAGTCCTGCCTGTCAACCTTTGCTCACCTGTATGTTTAATGCTGTCTGATGCCCCAGGTTTCAGCAGGCTGAGGACTGTACCCAATCTGTACTATGTTACGTCATAATTTAATGTTTTACAGCAACTTTTTCACCTCTCAAAATATGAGCTTGCAGGAAGTGCTTTCTTTGTAATCTGTCTGGCCATCCTCACATCCTTCATCTCTCTATCAGATGTGGGGTCCTACAAGTCTGACACTACAGCTCAAATCTTTTCTCTTGCAAAGATAAAGATGCTGACTGCTGGATCAGACTATATCAGCAGTGGGTATGTCTGTGATGGCTGCATGGACCCTTCCTGGTTCTAGTTAGATAGCTCAGGCTTACAAGCACATTTACTGCAGCAGAATAAATCTCAGATCTCTTTCCTCAGAACTAGTTGGTTTATCTACTGGTTATTTACTCTGGCTATGCTAAAACCTGTGCTCAATCTTCTCATTTTCAGAATGGCAGGTAAGTGACAAATCAGAGGAACTCAGAGATCCCATCTGATGCTTGAGACCATTGCAAGTCCTTGTAAGAACGCTATGAAAACACAGCTATAATAGTGCAGAGCTGAAGTGAGGCAGCCTTTCGAGACAAACACGTTTATGAGATGCAGTTCATCATCCCCAAAGACAACGCGAGGCAACAACAGACCTCTATAAGAAAGTGGCATTTTGTTGTCTCCATCCCTTCAGTTTTTGCTCCACCGGAGTCCCCAATGTGCTGACAGGTCTTAGCCTAGGTCATTGCTCAACCAAGAGGGTGATTTTGAGGACAAGAGATCTGAATTTCCAAAATTATGATATCATAGTGTAATAGATTGCCACAGAAGAGATGGTTGATAGAGAACCTTTTCTTTTGTTTAAGAGTTTACAGCCACATTGTTAAAGCACGGGTATATTTAATTTGTTGAAAACAAACAAATAAAAAACCAGAGGTGGCATTAAAATTTCTTCACTCCCTGTACTGTGCTGATATATCATAACCTTTCAGACAGACAGAAAGAGGCAAGCTGCAGCAAACACATCCGTTTGCAGCCATGACAACCTCGTCCTAAGTAACAGTGATATAGTTTACTGCAAACATTGCACAAGATCATTGAGTCTAAAATGTGACAAATAAGTTCAGCAACTCATATTTTAGCAGCAAGTTAAGATACCTCTCCACCAAGAGTGGTTTGGGAAAAAAAAGTTGGGAAATGTTAGGATAGGCATCGAGCTTGGCATTTCCCAGGGCGTGGAGCCACCCAGAGCTCAGGAATGGCATGCTGCATGATACGGAGGGAAAGCATCTTCCTGAAAAGTTGGAGATTGGGGATTTTTTCTGTTTTTGCATCAGACTGAGTTGTATTCTCCTCTCTATCCTGAGATCATCTTTCACCAAAGGCAACATCTTTGACTCACAGCACACACAGCTCTGAGGGGAGAGGGTGTTTTCAGCTAAATGGGACCCAAGTGGCTCCTGTGGTTGCAACGGGTCTGTTTTCAAGATCATATTGATCCTCTGTGCAGCAGGATGTGGGGACAGGGCCACTAGGGTGACTGTGCAGACCCTATCCTCTTTGTCAGTTTTCTTTCACTTGTGTTCAGTGCTGGTGGCTAGAAAATATGAACCATTTGAAACTAAGTTTTACTAAAATATTCTATAGCAGTAGTAACAATTTCTTGTTTTTGCTAAAAGTACCCCAGAGAAGCCAAGATATAGTTTTAGCACTGACTTTAATGAAGTCAGGATTTTAGCTCCATGTTTATAAAATAACTTATTATTATTATTTTATTTATCTGTGGTATATGATGCACATCTTAATAGCAAAGCTGTTCAAATGGGATGTGCCTTGCCCAAACAGGCACTGTGGAATGAAGCACAGTTTAGGTGTGAAAATGAATACCTTCGTCTTAAAATAAAATACATTTCCATTAGCTTTTCCTCCCAGTCCATTAACCTTGGTGGGGTAAGCGTGCACATTCAAATGAAAAAAGTAATGACTGAATAATTGAATCCAAATTAAACATGCACAAAGTTTCAATAGGAATCATACACTTCAAATGCCATCCTGTGATGGAGAAATTAATTCACACGTAGAAATGCTCATGTAAACCAGTCACATGCAGATATTCAGCAAACTGTCATTTTATTGAGAATGTCAAGGAGTTAATGAGTTAAAAGCAGCTTGTGTTAAAGAAGATGGTGTTTGTTTGGTCTTAGATCTAGAAGGAAAGAAATCTGACATAAAAACAACTCCTGAATGCAACCAACAGGCTCTGGATTGTATGGAGCTCTTAAGTTTCCCCAAGCATTGCAAGAATACAATGCAGTTTCAATAAAAAGTGGATATATTTATGCCTGTTTGCCTGCTTCTCTACTTGTTTCTCATATGGGTAGTTTACTGACTTCTAAGTTTTCTTTAGGAAATAAGCATTTAATTTCCAACAACGCGAGATTCCCAAAGTGAGCAAAGGCCTCGGCTGAGCCCGGGGTTGGCTGCACCAGTTGATATGTTATTCACGAGCGGGTGGTATCGTTCTGCTGCCGCGTTCAGCTGCTTCCCCCAGCAAGGCCCTGTCTCCATGGAAACATTCCAGCAAACGCTGAACCTAGAGGCTCCAGAGCACAGATTTTCCCTGGCTGTGCAGAGGAGGCAGCGCCTGCTGCGCCCAGCACCGCATCCCTCCCTGCCCCAGCACCGTGAGCTCCGGCAGCCCAGAGGCCCTACGCTCTCCCCTTTTTTCTCCCTCGAAAGGCAAGCAGCAATTAGAAAGGAGAAAAAGGAATGTGGGTCTTTTTAACAACGGAACAAAAATGTATTCTGGCAGCGGGGTGCAAAATCGCTAAGTCAAAGTCAAAATTACAGCTCTCCCTTTAGGGAAGTAAAGAAAAGCCCTCAAATCAGTGAAGTACAGAGTAGGGTGTTTTAAATAGCAATGGAGTGCTTGCTTGTTGAAACCAAGAATAACAGAGAAAGGAAAAAAATGGAGACTATGCTGTTGTAAGAAAAGATAATAACCCTCAGCTCCACTTTCAGTTAAGCTACTTGAAGCTCAAAAATTGTACAGTGGAGGAAAAGTCTTTTTAAAGTGGCAAGAGTGGTTTGAATTGCATTTTTGGCTTGAGATAGCACAGGTCTGCATTAAAATAGTTATAACTTATTTATACTAGATCATAAGAAATATGGGAAGAAAGAGATTGACAAAAATTTTTCCTCCCTTTTCTTTTTCCAAGTTTATAGCAAAGACATCAGGCTTAATGCATTCCTAGCTTAGTGTTTGGGATGATTCCTTTAGGGACTGCTCTAAAGATGAGCTCTGCAAGTTTGAATGAGATGAAACTCATTAATTACTAGGATTTTCTGCAAATTCCTTTCAAAACCATGTGATAGCAACATGGGATGGCGCAATAACCCCCCTTTTTTTCTCCTGTGTCTTCTATTCATGTATGAAAAGTATATGCAATTACAGGGAGAAATAAAAGATTACACTGATAAATGAGACATAGGGCCAAGTACATCTGCTTTCTTTTCAGTCTGAGTCCCACTTACTCAAGTGGAAAGGCTGACGAAGACAAAATTTCCTCAGTGTTCTCATCCTTCCAGGAAGTAGAATTTGCATCTGATCTGGACCGTGATATAAGTGCCTATCCTGTCTACTGTGCCACTTTGTTTTTTCGAATACAAACTAAACCTTGCAAAGTGACAAGGACAAATCATTTCTTTGATTACCACTAACAATCTGTAACTTTTGCAAATAAAAAACATCTTGCAATTAAATTTGTCAAGCATGACAGAACTTGTTTTGTTTGTTTTTAATAAATAATTATCAAACAGAGAGTGTCAGCTTTGTTTACCACAACATTGGTATTGTAGCAATTGATGATGATTATAGATTCTTCTAAATATAATTGAAGTTTTATTTAAAATTCTCTGCTCAAAGTATTTAGCACAAAAGCTGATGTACCTTCTGTTAGATTGTCACCCACACAGATAATACAATACTACTACTTCTCTTTTTGATGAACCCATGATTTTTATGTTTTCTTAGGAGTTCAGAACAAATGCAGACTTCACAGAATTAAAGAGCAATAATGGCAAATAAATAAATAAATATCAGAGACATCTTAACCCTGATATTTCAGGGAGCAGCTGCCTGTGGAAGATTGTGTAGCTACAGCCGGTACAAGGGCACAGCCAGTGCTCTGTGACTCCCCGATACACGGCAAAACAAAACTCTTGAAAATTCAAAGTCAAAGAGTATATTTTCTTAGTGTCTCACCCTACCCAGGATCTTAATGGGAACAAAAACTGAAGAAGAAAAAAAACTAGTCCAGGCCACGGGCATCTGGCCTAGAGGAACTAGTAATAACATTCCGCTTTCTAATGAAGAAAAACTGTGCAGTTATTCAGATACAAACCTCTGTGGAGGTTGTGCTTAGCTGTATTTCTATTAGGAAAACACGTTCTTTTCATTCTCTTTCTCAAAATGAATAGTCTGTATTTTCTACCTTCTGTAGACCAGGAAAGGCAGAAATGAGGAAGAAAATCTGCTGCTTAAAATAGTCCTGTGAACAACAACTGTGGAGTGTATTGCTTATTTCTAAACATGAATTTTCTTTTTTGTACCTATGTATCTACAGGTTATCATTTATTTGCTTCTTTCTCATCTTCCTTCACATCAGATTAGTTCTGAAAAATGCTATAGCTGGTATTAGAGCCATGTACATACACTTAACATATTTTACTACAATAAATATGTATACTTTTGCTACTTACAGGGAAACCGGGGAAAAAAAATGATTCACTTCTCACTCTCTTTGGAACTATAAATGAAAACAAAATATATCTGTTTTCAAGTTTCTAAATATGAAAGTTATATTCAGGGTATTTTGAAACAGTTGCAAAAGGGCAATATATTTTTAAAACATGAATAAAAAAAAGAGAGAAAATATAGGATTGAATTGTTACTACTATCCTTAATTTTGATTTTTTATCCTAGACCTAAGAAACAATTTCCTTTGAAAATGATACATATTTCATAAACTAAGAATTTCTATCTCAATGAATGTTTTTAAAACTCAATGAATATTTTTTAAAATTCAGATTTCTAAGTTTCAGATATTTAAAAAATAATATTTAAAAGAAGAATCTTTAAAATAAGAAGCTACCTTAACACATGTGCTGTTTCACAGGTCAGGTATTAGAAAATACAGTCTTGAATTTCCAGCAGGACAAAGATTTTTTTTAATCTTTATATTTTAACCTTCTAAAAGAAAGAAGGAAAAACTGTTTTCAAGTTGACATTTTTTTTTCAGAAAATGAACTTGCATCTTTTTTCAAGTGTATGCATCAAAGTAGAGACAAAAATCACTCAGTATGAATTTCCTGAGTTTTCTTAAAAAGACCTATCCAAAATAGCCACATGTAGGTTTCTTTCTGTGCAATGGAAGCAGTGCTAGTTTTTCATTCCCCTCCTTGCTTTTCCTGCTTTGTCAGCCACAAAACAACTGGTATGTCCCAATTTATGGACTGTATTTTCCAGGCTTCATCTATGTGTTCATTTCTTTCCTTCATTTACATCTTTTTTTCCCTCCTGTATGAACTTTTTGGGAGTCTTGCAAAATCTTTGGCCTGAGAGTAGCTTAAGATTTTTTAATTTTGCATCGTCTTCTTAAGTTATTTAAAATCTAGAAACCAAAAATTATTCTTCACTTCATCAAATCCATTTTGTTTGATTTTGTTCAAGACAATTATTTAAAATTTATCGTATTCATGTTATATTCTTCTTATGACAAAAGTAAAGTCTGAGGAAAGAACTGATAGGATATGTTTGCTGAAAGGTTTTCATAAGGAAGTGATTCAGTTTCTGGGAAAATTCCATGATATTTTCTCCAGTAGTATAAATGGTATAAAAGGATAAAAGGTGTTGGATCCAGATCAAAAAGAGTACTTTCCTCTGTATGCAGAATGTTTTGAGTATTTATTGGATTCCAGTGGATATGTATACATAACAAGGATAAAAATAAAGCATCCTTTATTTATCTGAGAGGAGCACATGTGAAAGATCTGAAGGTCTGCAGCAGGGATGCAAAAGCTGCCTTGTAGCCCATTATAGTCAATGAAAATAGGAATTTGTTTGTCCTGGAAATCTTTTTAACCAGCCTCCACCATCACTGCTATTATTTACTGATTTGCCCTTTATTTTGCTTAAAAAAAAAAACAAAAAAAAAAAACTTTTTTTTTTATTCAACCATTCTGCAAATGGAAATTTAGATGTTCAGTTATAGTATTATTGTTGATTTAGGAGTATTTTGATGGAACTGTGAGATGATTTGAAGATGTAGATGGCATTGTTGGATGATATGATACAAGGTAGAAAACACCTAAATACTGAATATGATATTCTGAACTATTTTCAAGTACTTAATGCAGGTTTCCGACTTTTTTGTAAACATGTGTCAACCAGATCAGAGTTAATAATTGTAGCAGGTTTCAAAGATGCTGTATCTTTGAGGTTTGAAAGAAATGCTAATCTAGATTCAGGTAAACTGGATAAACTCTATTGACTTCAAAAACACCTTGACTACATATCTCAGGATACAATTTGTCTTTGAATGTTTATCTTCTACAGTGGAAAAAATAGGGTCTTTCCTTATTCATTTATTGCCAAAGAGCCTTTAGAACATCAAGGAATGCTTCACTGTTCAAAGGGTATTTGTTAATAAAGATGGAAGCTTTTTTATTCACTGGTAAATGCTTTTATGCTGGGCTTTAAATTATGTAAAGATATTTCACTGATTTCATTTTTTTTTTAGCTATGGAACAAATGTAATTATTTTCCATGGTTTTCAAAGTTTTGAAGGCTATTTTTCTTCATTTCTGAAATACATTGGCATTTAATTTCCTCTTCTATTTCCTATTTTAGGGTTTCTTTTGAAATGAAGCTTGGTGTATTTTATCTTTTCATCTGCAGCATGAGCTATAATAATTTGAGGTAGAATGCAGTGCCATCCTCAAATAAACAAATATTATTCTTAGGGGCTGTTTTTCATTCTAGAAATTTCACTGAAGCTGAAAATAATCATGTCTGATTGAAATAGAGTCTGACAAGCCTATACTTTTTAGTACTCAGAAGAAAAAAAAAACTTAGTTAAAACAGTATTCAGAATTGAGATTAAGACATACACTCTAAACAAGCAAGGGCTGTTCTGTCATTTTGTGTAGTGTCTTCATATTATTGAATAATTTCAAGAAAGCTTCAGTTATGTCACGGAACTGTTTCATGGAAGTTCTTTCATGACATTATTCATACCTGTTATCTGAGCAATTAATGCTGGGTTTTCCTCTTATAATCCATGTCTGTGATAAGATTTGCTGCTGAGCTGATCCCAGATTATCTAACTTAACCTTTATCAAATGGAGCCACCTTCAGGAAGACCCATGGATCTCATTCATACTCATCCTGTTCATAAAAGTATTGTGGCATCTTTAGTAGTGAGAAACTTTCAAGGAATTAACACAAAAATAAGCAATGAATCACAGTTGCTAATGCATATTTGGGTTTTACATGTAATTCTGTGTACTTTATGGATTACAGGATTTTAATTGAAACTCCACATGCTTTGATATCCCTTTTGATGTAGATTTTGTTTGTACAAATATACACACAAGTTTTGAAGGAAATGAAGTATAAGTCGTTTTTCCAAAAAATGGAAAATAGCTCGTATTTCTAAATGACATTGCAGGATTTTTATTACAAAAAGCTTTTAATGTTTTCACTAGCAGGAATAGTGCAGTTCTATCTCTCAATAATATAGAAAATATGGTAGTGGAGACAAAGGCATTCATTATTTAATAAACAAATATCTTTAAACAGTCCTGCTGTTCATGTGTTTAATGAAACAATCTCAATATTTATGTTGATGTTCACTAGAAAAATAATTGTCATCATTAGTACTTCCTCAATGGTTAGCTGTGAAATTGAGTATTTCATTGGATAGCAAGTAAGGGGTATTTGTTATTTGAAAACCCTTACTGGTAACAGTTAATTATTTGGAATAATAGAAGTTTTCATGAAAAAATTTCATACTCATATTGCTGAGCAAACATTCAAAAACATCCAGAAAACAATGGAGAGGCACTGGCCTTTTCTTAGCTCTCCCTAGTTTCATAAATTTCTAGGAAGTTAAAAAAAAAAAAAAAAAAGATTAGTTTCTTATTTTTAACTGAAACAAGGAGATTGTGGGATTTGTAAATAAATAAATAAATAAAAATAGGTCTTTTGATTGCCATAATTCTGTACTGGATGCCTGAACAATGCAAACTGGCAAAATGTAAGGCAGACCTAATAAATCAGAAAGATAGAGGGAACAAGAATGGAAAGAGAAAGGTATCATCTGGGCATAGACACAAAAAAAATAGCATCACAGTCATCCTACGTGTGGTAAACAATATGATTAGTGGTAGAAGAATAATAAGTGATTCTGGAAAGAGACTGCCAGCATATGGACAATAATTTTAGCTGGAGTTAAACTCATATGCTAAATCTGAGAAATATTATATAAAAAATAACTATAAGTCTAGACATGTAATTCTTCCTAGGTTTTCTTCTTCAAGCTAAATTAAATGAACAGTAAGCTACAGTAACAGCAAACAGAACTATAAGCCACTGTTTGTGATCTGGGCACACAATCTCTGCAGAGCCGTAACGCAGACAATCTGGTACCTGGAATAGGAGCAGCCATCTCCAAAGGAAGGATGAGAGTTCCATTAATGCCAGCTCTGAATCCTGTCCATGACAACTACAGAAATTTTAAAGGAAGAGAAGAATTTCTTATACTCTTTAATAGATCAAAGACCATCAGATAAATTTTAAGGATCTTGTACTTTATAGAGACAAGAGACTAAAAAATTAAAAATACTAAATACACCTGGACATATTTACCAATGTGACAGAACTAATCAAAATATTTCATGAGTATTTTGGTATTAAACATTTTATAGGGGCAATTCAAAAGCTAAATAACATATCTGAATGAGCTATACACATAAACACAGATCTTATTCTCCAGACTTGATTGATTTAATCTGATCTTCTTATGAAATTTGATCACAAATTTGATATCATCTCTTTGTCATCCAGTATGAAAAATATTAGAAAGGATTATAGGATGAAGAACATTAAAAGTCTCATTAGTCTAAATGTGATATTGTTCTTCCTTCCATGTCAGATATTTTCATGTCATTATCACTGTGTGTTTCATACAGATAGATCTCTTGAAAAGTTTATGAGATGTATTGCAGGTTTTAATGATTCATTTCCATATCTGAAAAAAAAGAGATAGCAGTTACTGTTCTTCAAAAGTGCAAACATTTCAGTAGTGGACACAGTGATAAAGCAACACTGGATTCAATAAAGTCCAAAAAGTAAGGAATTCATGACATTGGGTGCTTCAAATATAAATCTGTAATTGGCAGGAATTAGTTTGTTTTGCATGCCTGCTGTGCTTTGTTAAGTATTTTATTTATATGCCATTGCTTTTTATTTTTTTTCCTGATATAAGTTAACAAAATATTTTCTTTTGCTAGAAAAACAAGCAAACAAACAAACATGATTTTTGCAGGTTGCTCAAACTATGCTAGTACCTTAATTAATCTCTTGATAAACAAAGATGTTTTTATTTCATGATCCAGATTTCATTTTTTTTCTACCCACAAAAGAAAAAGGAAAATCCTAAATTAAAAAATTGACAGTCTGATTATTGCTCACAAAAAGCCAAATGATTGATATGTTTTAAGTTCAGACTAATCTGTATGCCTTCTTCTTTTAATTGTCAGTATTGAGGGATACAAGGATTCTGTGATCTCTTACAATAAAATTGACTGGTAGTATCTCATTACTACACAAAACATAATGCTGGTATAGTTATTCTGAGGACTGTTTTTGCGCAAGTTTCTTAACCAGGGATTGTGATTCACTGAATCGAAAGAAGAGGCAAATGAAAACAAAGCAAGATCTAGTCTATGAATGATCAATTCATGAACAGAATTCATCCTAGAAAGATCTCTAAGAAAAGAAGGATATAAAATGTCATAACTTGTATTACATAGGTACTCATTATTGCAATCTATATTTTTATCTATAAAAGAAAGAATCCTCATCAACTCTTTTCTCAAATAGAAAGTAAATCTGTGCACACACCACACTGGCTGGAGATGTAATCACAGAATCACTGAATGAGTAATGTTGAAAAGGACCCCTGGAGATCATCTAGTCCAATGGCCCTGCACAACTACTGTCACCTAAAGGATATGGCACAGGATCACATCCAGATACACTTTGAATACCTCCGGAGAAGAATCACTCCAACAACCTCTCTGGGCAACCTGTTCCAGTGCTCCTTCATCCCAAAGTCAAGGAGATTTTCCTCAAATTCAAGCGGAACTTCCTGTGCTTCAGTTTGTGACCATTTCCTCTTGTCCTGTCCATCCATTTGACATCCTCCCTTAAGGAATTTATACAAATTAATAAAATCCCTCTTAGGCTTCTTTTCTTTAGGCTGAACAGGCCCAGCTCTCTCAGCTTCTCTTCATAGGACAGATGCTCCAGCCCCTTGATCATCTTTGTAGCTCCACAATGGACTTTCTCCAGGCCTTTCTTGTAGTGGGGAACTCAGAACTGGACACAGGACTCCACATGGGGCTTCACCAGAGCTGGGTAGAGGGGAACGATCATCTCCCTCAACCTGCTGGCAACGCTCTTCCTAATGCGGCACAAGATACCACTCGCTTTGGCCACAAGGGCATATTGCTGCGCTGTGCTCGACATGTTTTCCACCAGAACATCCTTCTCTGAAGAACTGCTCTCCAGCAGGTCAACCCCTAATCTGTACTGGTGCCTGGGGTTATTTCTCCCTAAAATGAGGCTGTTTCATTATCAGAATTTTGACAATTTGTCTTTCCAATTATTAGTTGACAGATTAAAGTCTTTTTTCTGCAATAATGTTTTTAGAATACTTTTCCAGCCCACTGGACTGAGATCATATTTCAGTATACATCAATAAAGACTTCTTAAGTTTCACAGGTCCTTTGAAATATTACAGGTCTTCCACATCACCCTTATAGACAGTTCTAGCAGAAGGCTAAATTCAAAAGGGCCAAGAGCCACTCTGCACACCGTGCACTATGTCTTTGTGAATGCACATGATGTGCCTGCTGTCAAGACTCATAGAACTATTCCAAATAATGTCTTAGTACTTTTCAATATACAGCATTTTGTAGATTAGATCAACTTAAATTCAGAGGACTGATTTGCTAAATTTCCTTTTCTCTCTTTCCCTCCCTTTTCTTCTCCTCTCACATCTTTCGTCCAGGTCTCAGAACATTATAGCGTAAGTATGAGACAGCTCAGTTAGCTGGACCTGTGTCATGACATGTACATGCAGTCTAGGAGAGGATCCTGTTCCCTTCTCACTTTGGCTTAGATATCCATACTCTGGACATTAATACAGTCCATCAGCAAAATGCTATTATTAAGCTGGTTCACACGTACTTTTAAATAGAATTGCTAGTGCTTCCATTTTAAGGTACAAGAACTTTTCAGATGAGTAATGATGTGAAAAATAATTTCACATCTTACCACTATTCATTAATTTTTCTGCAAAAACAAAACTATGTAATCTTCTTTGTATCACTTTCAATTAAATAGGAAATGTGGAACTTAAATGCAACTTAAGTTTAGTGCAATTAAATAGGAAATGTGGAAAACTAAAAGAAAATTGTGAACAATACCAAATGTTAGATACATAAGGTTAGCCCTGCTGTTTCCAAAACAATAATACCTCGACTGAGTAGGCTGTAACTAATAAAGAAATAGTAAGAGAGAAAGATGAAGAAAAATTGGCTCAAGACAGGCTCCTCAGGAGGAGATGGAAATTGTTTGGCTTAGAACAGACAATACGTGTACCCTACCTCTGTACTTCTCTCCCCTTGTTGCTGCTGAAGGGTTTAAGGAAAGGTGTATGGATTTGTCAGGTTCCTAATTTAGGCCAAATAGATCCCATTCTTAATCAGAAATTGAATTCTTGAGCTAAATCCTGAGGGACCAAATAGATCATTAGTTATATCCTCCAGGGAAATATCATGGAAATTATGAAGCTTTAGTTTTTAATAACAAAAGCTTAGAAATAATGTGGTGTATCATTGTCACAAATTGTTATTTCAGACAGCTAATTTATCCTATCTTCTATACAGTATTGGTCAGATTTCTTGAGCTCTTTCATCTGAGATCTTTATAAAATGTGATGGTGTCTCTCGTACTCTTAAATCTGCAGTTTTCTACTTGTAGGCCCATCTTGTCCATTGTTTCTCTCTGCATGCACATTTATTTACTCTACTGCATTCAGTGAAAGAATTTGATAACATCACTCTGCATAAGAACCCAGAATCTAAGTATAAAAGGTGATCTCAGTAGACAAAATAAGCAGGCATGTTTTTTTTTTTCTTTCTTTTTTGTTATTTTTATTTTTGTTTCTGAAAAGCAATTTAGCTAATCTGGTCTTTATTAGAATTAAATTATTTTAACAGCCGGAGTAATCCTGAACACGTATTAAAAAGAAGCATCAGCTAACGTACGTTAAAATGTGAAGACCTTTTCTGCTACAGTAATGGGCATTTCCAAACACTTTTTTTTTCTTCATAAACAAGCTGAAATGAAGTTGTACATAAAAATGAGCTATTCAGTATGATTGAGGGAAAGAGGGAAAAGGAAATTTAGCAAATCAGTCCTCGGATGATTAAAACAGTACAGAAAGGTCAACTTTCTCAGAGTCAGTGTATTATAAATTACGACAAGGATGAGGTCTGTTTTAGTAGCTAAAATGTTATTGCTAACATTTATCACCCATAATCCTGAATTCAAACCAAAAGCGTATCTTCATATAAATCCAATATAGTCTTTCCTAATTGGGGGTGGGAACAGATTTGGGTGATAATTCTGAATCATACATTGCATAAACCTGAATATACTTGTAAAAAAATAAAGAATTACTTAAAACATCAAATTTCTTAATTGTTTTATTCTATGCAAAATAGAGTAGCTACACATAGAGTGACAATTATTTACTGTTGTGTTTGTTATAAAAATAGATAAGTTTTTTAATTAGTTTTATTTCCCCTGCTGCTTCAGCTGAAGCTATTGAGGGAAGAAGAAGCTGATAAAAGAAAGAAATATGAACTCACAACTGAAAGTATGAGATGAAGAACGTATCAGAGAGAAAGTATTAACCATATGAACAGATGAATAAAGTGACAAGGCCATAACAATGTGTAATCTTTTTGTAAAAGTGGGGAGTTTTCCAAAATAGAGGCACCACTTAAACTGCATTTAACGAGTGAGTTAATTGCAAATGCAACGAAATGATGAATGACTAGCTTTTTGCACATAAGTAAGTGACCACATTAAATTGTGGTCTGTCTCTTCTAGTTTACATACTATAAAAGTCATATTTTCTCAAAAAAAAAAAAGTGGATCCAGTTTCTAACTAGGTCAAAGGCATTCTTCCTTTCTGAATGCAGATTTCTCTGAGTAGCAGGAGAGTTTGGGTAAGGGAGATGAGAAACTCAAAATGGAAAAATCTACTTCATTTTCATCATCTATTAAGAGCTGGAGGTAAGATTCATCGCAGCTAACCATGGAACATATAAATTACATATCTCAAAGACAATTCATTGAAGTCACGTGGAGGGAACGGATACAGAGCCCACCAAGAGTAGGATTTCTTATTTAAATTCGCTCCTTTTCCTTTCTCAGGCAAGGGAATAAAGGTCCAATACTATAGGGTACCTAAAGCTCTCAGATGCTTTAAAGGTAGGAAAAGCCTGTGTGTGTATACTAAGACTGATTGTTTTCTACCTGCCAAAGACTACACTTCTGTTGATTTTGAAAGATCTGGAATATTGCAAGCATATTTTGTTACTATTCTCACCAATTGTTAATTTTATGCACATAAAGAAAAACGCTTCCAAGTTTCAGGAAGCCATTTTTTCAACAGATAAACAAAGATTAAACACGTATTTAGTAAAGTTCTACATGATTAAGTGAGGAAAGTGTTTTGCTTGCTAGTGCGTATGAATGCAGATCAAACCCAGCACAAACACGTAGAAACATATACCATTATGTGACAGAGTCCAGGTCAACATACTAGCAGTGGGAGATGAGGGGTAATACAAAGTCAGGATAGGTGATCTGCAGACATTTGCCCATAAAAATGTGAAAGGACTTACATTAGCAGAGTAGCATCTCCCAGGCAACCAGTCCTTAGGCAGAAATGACAAGAAAGGCAAGAGGAAGTTGCTGCTTATATCTGAGATATATCTGAGAAACAGGTCAATGTATCAGTATTACTCTTAAGTACTTTCTCATTCATATTAATTATGTGTATGTACACACCCAGACACATATATATGTACATATGTATATCTTGATTTATACTATTCTTGGCAGAAAGAGAAAAAGCTTAATTTCAGAAATCTTCTATGAAATCTTGCATGATACAGTGATACAGGATTGTTCAGTATGCACTTACTGTTTTTAAAGGGGCAATTTATGTAGACGTTAAATGTATTAACCCACATTTATTTCACTGAATTTTTACTCGCTGACAATATGAAGATTAAAAGCAGCTTTAAAATCCAGTTTCAATAAAACAGACTAAAATATCCTTTAGGGAATGGAAATCTAAGGGGAATAGTATGTAACTATCAAAATTTCAACGTTGTTGGAACTTGGAACTCAGCCCAGATTTACAGTGATTAATTCTCTGAACGAAAAAGAAAAAGGATCTAAGTTTCATTTTAACTGAACTTCAGGTTTCTGATTCTCAATAGCACTTAGAACCCTATTTAGAGTTTAAATTGAACCAAAATGGGAGTTAGAAGCTTAAATGACTATATTAAATTGTATGTAGGTTTCTTAGAAAATAAAAACCCTGCCTACCTGTCTATGTGACTTCAGTGCCAAAGACGCTAGAGGATGTAGGGGTCTGACATTCTACTATAGTCTAGTTCTTAACCTTCTTATCAAATGAAGATCAGTCATCGATTCTTATAACAAAATATAATGGTCATGGTATAGACATCTATAAAATAATTATTTTTCATAGACTTGGTTTAAATTAACAAAGAGAAAGAAGCACTCTGGGCTGAAAAGTTCGGCTCACCATGAGCAGACTAAAATACATCTAAAATACATCGCATGTATTGCATGCAAAGTATCCATTTCATTCTGCGGAGCAATTTATGGTTATGCCAAGCATAGATACCTTTATATTAGATTTTTAAATTCAGGTGAGATTAAACACATGCTTTATTTTCAATATTGCAAAGTATTCACAAAATGACTGGCCATGTTTCACATCAGCCATTATTTTCCAGTGGCCTTACAGAGTTTGTCTCATGCAGAGGCAAATCTTCATGTGATGAAGACCACAGAATCTGGGACGGTTGTGATGCCACCTATACCAGCAATTGTATAGCTGTCTAGCAAAACTGACTGAATTAAATGGATGAAACAAATGAGCGAACTTTTTTTTCCCACTTTCAGCTGATAGTGCTGTAATACAGAGATTTCCCAGGGGATAAATATGCTGGATTTTGGTTATTCTGAGGTATAACCCCAATCAGAATTCATCACAGCAGCTCAAGCTGAAGTAAACTGGGTAATCAGAGAGTATCAGTGTAAATTCCCAACCTAACACACACAGCACATTACTACACACGAGTGTGGAAGATAAGTGAATTCGAGCGTTGCAAATTGTTTCTTGTATTTAGCCAAAGCCCCATATTCCCTGGTGACCTGGTGTATAACGTGTATTGGACAGGAGAGACATCAGACCAGATCTCTGGCCATCCTCATTATTATCTTCTTTCAGCCATGGGCAAGGGAAGAATAGTCTCTCGAGTAATTTTGCCAAGATACAAACATAGGAAAAAAAACAAAACTCAGAGGAACATCTCAGTACAGATTCTTGCAGATGAAAACATGAACTGAAGGAGCATCAAAAAAGTCTTTCTAATCAGTTACTACATAAGAGGTGTTTCAAGATATAAAATATATGATACAGTCACAGTCAGTCATAGAAAAAAGTATTTTTACAGGTGTAGAGGCATTAGCCAAAGTAAGAACAGCACAGTTATCAGCGGAGATGTCACAGGGAGGATGGTTCCAAGGTCTGTTCTGGAGTCCCAGAAAGGAGGGTCGTGCCTTCCACCACAGAAGGATGGTCTTTACTTTTGAATTCGGTCTGCCCAGAAGCAAAATTCAGATTTTATCCCTCTCTTTTCTGCCACATTAAGCCATGAGCCTTCCTGTGTTTCTGCTGCTTTCTATCTGCCCAAAATAAATGCCCAGGCTCTTGCTCTTTAACCTTGGAACAGCAAAATTCAACTTGATCTGCAGCACTGAAAAGGTTAAAGTGCTGGTGAGCACTCCTTTTTTAAAAAAAAAAAAATGAGTTTGACATTTTTCTTATTCATTCCAGAAAGCCTTTTTTTTTTGTCATAAAACTTAGCAGCCTTGACAACGACATAATATTCCTAAGTGTTTAAAAGTGCTCATTACAAATTTCCTTTGGGAATTGCCAGGTTTTATTCTTTCTAGTCACTTAGTGCCTTTAAAAATTTAGTATCTTTTCATCAAAAGGGAATCTGTGAGGTAATGAAAAAAAGATTTCTCTCCAACTCTCTTTGCAGCTTTCTTCAAATCATCCAGATGCCATTCCAGCTTTTTAGTTCTAAATACTTCAAGTTAGCTCTCTGCCATTAGAAATAATATACGAGTGACACTGCTAAACTATTAATATGATCAAGAATTCCAAATAGGATATTTAAATAAAATTGAAATTAAAAATTGACATTAAAATATCAAGCTCAGTAGATTTTTAGAATTGTAGAATTTAGCAACACTATTTTTTAGAATCACTTAACAATCAGTTTTAAGACGAAAGTAAAGAATTAAGTTAGATGTGTGCTACAAGTCAAATAGTCAATGCTCATGCTCAACATATCTCTTCAAACCCAGATAAAGCTGATCGGGGCCTTGTCTAAACGAGTACTGAAATGTCTTTGAGAATTGAGTTTCTGCAGTATGAAACACTTCTTTCCTCTGTTTATCAGGTTTTCCTTTTTGTAACCTGTATCCTTTTGCTGTGCACTCTGAGAATAGTCTAGCTCTGTCTTCTCCATGATGGCTTATTAGAGAGGGAAGCACTGCACTGAGATCCTCCTTTGGGTTCTCCTCTCAGGGCTGAACAAACTCCTTTCCTCCAGCTTATCCTCACATGCCATATGCGTCTACTCTTTGACCATTTAGTCACAGGAGTCTTCACAGGAGTCTCTTCAGTTTCTCAATCTCTCTTTTGTACTCAGAAGGGAAGGGATTAAGCTGGACACTTGTCCAGACCCAGCCTCATGAGTGTGTTTAGTATTTATTGCTGCCAGTGCAATTGGTTGTTCCTTGTCCAGCTTCGCTGGCTCATGTTGATCCTTTTCTGCAGATTTGCCACTGAGCCAGTCAGCTCACAGGCTGTGCCAGAGCCTGGGGTTATCCCAGCCTGGGTGCAGGGCTTGGATCGAGCTCTCCTAACTTCACAGGGTTCCTGCTGGCCCATTCCTATGCCTCACAGGTTCCTCTGAATGGCACTCATGTTCTCTGACATACCAACTGCTCTCCCAGGAGGAAAGGCTGGAATTGGAGGAAAGGCTTTCACTTACTTGCGGAGAGGCATTTCACGTTCAGGACAGAAGGTCCTGTTTCTTGGTAAAGACAGATGCTGTCTAATGGGATAGATAATGGTGAATTCATAAAACAAGTCTTTGTTTGTGATTTGTCATGCATCGGTTTTGCAGAATTCAGAAACAGGGGCTGTTAAGAATAGCCAAATCCATTGGCTGTTTTAAATCCTGCCAGCTCTCCTCCCCTCCTGCCTGCTGGATGTGGGACAGCTGCTTCTCCCTGTCTCCTGGTCTAGCCTGTAGGGAGGCTGAGTGCATATTTCAAAGATGCAAATATACTCAAAGATTGTACAAGCACAGCTACACCCTAGGATCTGTTTCCATACAGTTAGGAAACACAATACGCTCAGTGTTGCCTAGGAGTATGTTAAAAAAAAAAGACCACTTGTCTTTATTTGTCTTTATCGAATGAGCAAGTTCAAATTCTGCAGTTAAGTCTGAATGGGGCAAGGTGAGCAGTGATGTGACCAAAACAAAACAAAAACCAGAAACATTATGGATATGCCATAAAAATAAAATAACACCAAATCCAAAACAAACCAAAACAAACAAACAAACAAAAAAGCAGAACCCCATAATTCTATTAATAACCTCTGAAATTCTATTAACAACCTCTGTTTCTTTCAAATTACACTATAAGTATAAAGTTTATATAACAAGTTTGTAAAAGAACAGATGACTGCAGTCATAGCTGATGAATCTAGAATCTATTTTACACCACTGTGGATCAGCAGGTTCCCTTGCTGAAGGACTGGTCTGTCTGTGCCTCCTGGGCCACCTCAGTGTGGAGACTTGCAGAGCGAGTGGGCACATACGCGGTGCAGGTGCAGGGGCACTGCTGAGGTAGCTGTTGCTAATTCCACAGCCACGGATACCTATAGCTAGGTAAAGCCCTCACGCCATCTAGACTCCTACATTGCCTCCTTATAACTACTTGAACTGTCAAATATTCATTTCTGCTATATGTTTTGGGAACAATTATTTAACTATTAACCCATATAAGCCTACAGTTTGAAACACCTGGATTTCAAATGTCCCACTGATATGAAATGGGTTATCTTTACACTTCAAATAATTTTAGTGAAAGGCAGTGGTACTGGAAATTTGGAAAAAAGTTGTTTTCTGCAGTAAAAGATACTCTTTTTTTGATACTCTTTGTTTTCTGCAGTAAAAGATACTCTTCCATCTAGAGGCATCACTGGAATGTCCTATCATACCAGCTGCAAATGCTGTGAAGTGTCTAAGGGGTCACTCCTTGTCTTTGTAATATTTAGGTCATCTAGGAAGTCTATGAGGATGAAAAGCTTGAAATCTTGGAGTCTCCTTAGGGATTTATTTCGTAGTTTTATAATCTACTCAGTAATTCTCTTTTGTAATTCTGATTTCTTGAACAGTCAGTGTATTGTGAAAGAAATGTTGTGACACAGAGAAGTATACTGTTTGCCACAATAACATCATTTAGTATTGTTACTATCTTAATATTTTAGAAATCAACATAGACTCATATCACTATGGGTATTGTCTCTACTTCTGTTGGAACACCAGAATGCAAACTGCATTGCAGAATGCTCAGGGAAAATTCCAAATACTTGATGGAAATAAATGAGTGTGGGGCACAGCAAAGGGCTTTTACACTGAAATTACACTGAAATTAGTAGAAAGCAATTGGTCCAGTAGGTGTCTACTTGTTCCTTGGGACAGCAGCAGGAACAATGTCTTTGCACAGGAGAAGGATTTTGATGCTTTTGTTAATTATGTAATAGGCATTAATCTGTAGCACTACTGACTTTGCTTAGAGGAATATGAAGAGGTTTTGACATTAACTCATGAGCATGTTTCAAAACAGCATATATGAGTGGTTTGTGTTGATATCAAACATGTTCCACTTTACCACTGTAATTCTAAAAGGTTTGATAAAATATTTGTAAAGTCACAGTGACCATATTAATGTTTTACATGTTGTAGTGATGAAAATGTAAGAGAATCGAAGTTTAAATATATAAAAAGTAGATAAATTATATTGCATCACATTTAATCATACACAAACTGAATGCATGCATGCATTGGATGTCTTGTCTTTTCAAAAAAAATTTTTACAAATGTTTCCTTAAAATCTTTAACAGATACTTTTAGTCTCACTTTTAGCACCTGCTGATCACTTCAACATTTTAAAGAAGTTATGAGTGTGGAATAAATAAGAAACTGCTATTAAAGCTTTGCTTTTCTGTATTTCCTCAATTGAACAATGAAAAAAGTTATCTTTGCCATCCATTTTCCTTGAAATTAATCATAGAATCATAGAATCATAGAATGCCTAAGGTTGGAAGGGACCTCTAGAGGTCATCTAGTCCAACCCCCCTG
>JAUBNY010000202.1:127578-138100 GCA_032275445.1 Crypturellus soui
GAGGGAGCACTCTGTGCCTTCATCCAGGTCGTTGATGAATAAATTGAACAGGACTGGACCGAGGACTGACCCCTGGGAGACTCCGCTCAACACAGGCCTCCAACTAGACTCTGCACCGCTCTGCGTTCTGCACCCTCTCAGGCTCTGCACCCTCTGAGTTCTGCCGTCTAGCCAATGACGGCAATGACAATTTCACTTACAAATACTCTTCTCAGTAACCAAAGGAGTAATAGGGCTCATGAAGCTTAGGAAAATTCAGAAAATGCTTTTGTTTTGTTAGGTTGCTTCTGTTCAAATTGATAAATGATTAACATTTTGCTGTTAGTGTTTACATGGCTTATCTACTTAAAACTCTTATTCCTTTAACAAAAGATTCCAGAGAGGTGTGAACCAGAGAACTAGCTAATTAAAAACATTACCAAATCACTGATATAAAAAAAAAGGGTGTGCAGTTATAAAAGTTATGGGATTTTTCCATGACATCTTAATGCATCTTTTAACAATAATGCATAGATTTCTGCCCCATTCCACTTCTTTAGGGATCATACAACATTTTTGAAGCACCTTGACAGTTATCAACTTGTTTAGAGATTTTTTTAACAATTATACAGGATGAAGTACCATCAGCTAATTCATCTATAGTAGTACTTAATAGAACACAGGTTTATTTCAAGCTCCGCTTTTTGCAGGAAAGCTTGTCAGTCATGTTTGATTATAGTACTCTTGAGAATGTCAAACAGAAATTTGAATAGGCCTGAGGCTTGTCTCATGCTAAAAGGTTTCCATCATGAACCTTTCATAATAGCTCTTTTTTTTCTTCGAATAAAATTTAACTATTAATTTGAGACTTCACAATGGCCTTTTTTAATCCTGAAATTACAGACATTCCACTGTGCCATAGCTGAAAATTTCTTTCTTCCATCTGAGGATTGAAGCGACCATATTGTGTAAGTAATTACCTTTTCTATGAAAATACTGTACATTTCTTAATGTGCAGTGCAATCATCAGTTTGCTTTGTCAATTCAGATTATGTCACATTCATGGACTCATTATAATCTGATGAACTGTGGTATACTGCATGCGCCATCTGTGAAGCTATTGCATTTATTTAAATTGCTGTCTGCTCTTCTCTTTAATCCAGGAAATACATTCCTTCTATTGTAAGTACGTCTTGACAGTTGTACAAATTAGTCAGATGAGTTTTGGGAAGTTTTTGTACAACCATTTTTCTGTTGCAGAATCTTTGAAATCTCTTGGGAATGTAGACTTTGGAAGCCAAACCTCTCAGCTAGACTTGAAGGAAAAAAGCATTGCTATTATCACAGCCTGCTGGAATTTCCGTACTTTCATAAATTCAAGACTAGGCTGCAGGTGGTTAGACACAGTTTAATAGAGCCAGGAGATTTAAAAACAGCTCCCAAAGCATATGGTGAAAACCACAGAGCAACATGCACTTCCTGCCAATATTGCCACTTCTAGGAATTGTGTCACCAAGCTTGGCATGTGCTCCTCCAGGATCACTGGTGGCCTCCCCCATGCCCACTCTTTCAGGCCTGGTTGCTGTTAGTTTTTCAGAGTGCTCCAACAGTGACTTAACCCAAAACTGGAACAGGAATGTCCTTCTTTTTTGGTGCAAATGTCAGAATAACAGACAGAATTTTCATATTATAATTGAACAAAACACATAAGTACATATTTAAGTTTGTAATGGATCTCACAGTAGCTTTATAGTGGCTTCCTAAAAGGGAATGATATATCCTAATTCCTTGAAGTTCTTTCTTGTTTAAGCCTTTGCTTGCTAGTAGCTGGCAAGTCTTTTAGTGGATTATAGTAAGGCCATAAACCTCAGCTGCTAATCTGTTATTATGATGAGCAGATATTGCTATCAAGGGTATCACATACCTGATTTTGAAATCAAAATCACTTGTTACTTCCAACAGGGTAAAAAGAAACAAAATTGATGCTTAAATTATGGGCTGTAAGATGCAAGATTTTCTCATTAACGTTAGGTTGCTCAGTTAACTGTTAGAAGTACCATGACACTGCAATACCCACAAACTATCATTAACCTCATTTTTACAGATGGAGAAACTGAGGCCCAAAGGACATTAAGTGTCCTAAAATAATTGTAACAAAATGTGACAGAACAATCCTGTTTCAACAATTTGCTAATCAGGGCATTATCTATTAATCACTCATCTATATAGATAACTAAAGCTGTTCTTTAAATATTTTTCACCATGTTGCTTTATCTTGTTGCCCTTGATCTTTCTTATATGTTGCAACTCCATCTGAGTTTGGTCCTACTAACACTTCCTCTACAATCCTGTGCAGTCTGTAAAAGACACAGTTTTGGGGTAATGTAATAGCAGTGCCTTCCAATACCTGCAAGGAGGTTACAAAGATGGAGCCAGGCTCTTCACAGTGGTGCACGGTGGGAGAATGAGACATAATGAGCACAAATTGAAATGAGAGAATCAGACCAGATATAGGGGAAACCTCTTATGCTATGAGGACAGTCAACAGTGGAACAGGTTACCCAGAGAGATTGCACAGTCTCTATCCTCAGAGAATAAACATGTGACCAATCTGGATAAACACCCAAGCAACCTGGTCTGATCTTGTTGTTGACCCAGCTTTGAACAGCAGGTTGAATTAGCGACCCCTGAGATCCTTTCCAACCTTAAGAGGATGATAGGATGTGGGAATGATCTGTTCTGTCTGTACGGAAGATAATCTCAGATGCGTAGTAGTTCAGCATGGTAGCCTTCCAAATTACTTGAATATGTTTGTTGTTGTTGTTGTTTGTTTTGTTTTTTAATCTCAGGTATATATGGAGGACTACATTATACCCCTTTAAATTAAATTCTCCTTTCCATACCAGGTCTCACATGTCTCATGTGAGAGAGACCACAGAGGCCAATTCTTGGAGATTTTTTGCTTTTTCTGGAGGAATATCATAGCCACTCTGCCCCTCTCTCCAGGCGTTTTTCTTCTGCAAAAGAGAAAACATACTACACAAAGCATACAAGGAAAATAAACAGAATTCTCACAATCATCTTACCCCAAAACATTAAACTAGTAAAAAGAAATTTGGCCCTTAGATTTACTATCCATTAAATGAATGCTTAAAATTCTTCAAAGAGAATGTATTTAGTTTGATCTTTCAGAGAGGAAGTATTATGATATGAAAATCTAGACTATTGACAATGTCCATCAATTTTATTAACATATTGCTTAAATTATCTCTTACGGGTAACCAGAAAATAACCAGTGAGCATTCTGACCTAAACACAAATCCAGCCACATCTGACAACTATTGGATATTCTGGAAATACTGAAATTGTTGTGCACTGCCTCTGACAGCCTCAGACTGGTTACCAGATAAGTACAGACAAAACTTTATCTGAGCCTAAAAAGACCTTTCTAGTGAGAGTAATTTTATATATCTTCACTACATTTAGGCAAGTTATTTATCTTCGAGGTATATAAGGAACTGTAATGCTCCCCTAATCCATGGAATAGCATTCCTCCCTTTCCTATATTTAAGGAAAAAAAAAAAAGACTTTAGCACACAAAACCACAGAATCACAGAATGGTTAAGGTTGGAAGGGACCTCTAGAGATAATGTAGTACAGTACTTCTTTACTATACTTTCCTGTAGCTTTGTATTTCTTCATCTTTCACATCAACAAATAGTGTGAAAACTAGCCTTTACTAGCATCACAGCATGAAAATTATTTATTTATTTATTTTCTCATGTTTTAATAGTGGTGGAAAACATTTGTCTTAAAATTGGAGTGCTTCTTGGTCACAATTCTGATGCTTTTCATCAGTCCTTTGGGTAGTAAGGTTAAATTTGCAGAGCCCATTTGAATGAAATGAGGGAAAAGTGTGCTTTTGTAACTGCTGAAGTCATGATATGACATACCTGCAAAGTCAACAGGTTTTGTTTTTGTTTTTTACTTTTTGTAGGAACAGAGAAGAAAGATTAAAAAATAGATATCACGTGGCTTGAGTGAAAGTTATCTGGAGAACAATTTGGATTGTGATAATTGTTTGTTTCACAGAGCTACCCAAGCCGAGTGTACATACAGAAGGGAAACAATTATTAGTATTCATTCTCCCGTTTGTGGAAATGAAAAGTAGAAACACTTGCAACAGATACTGTCCTTTAAGTCTTCATTATCTCAGCAAGACTGTTAAATAAACTGAGCAATAAAAAATACCAGTCGTACTGTAAAGGCTCTATTTTCATATTGTTCTTTCTTTGGTGAGAACTGCATATTTATTTCTTAATGCTTCCCCATGCTTAACATTACATACTGTCAGATCACAAGTTTAGTCTTCTCTTGGCATTGCTTTAGCATAAAAAATTGTAAGAGCACCCATATCCAGGAAAGAAATTAGTTATTTTAGAAGAATCTATATAGGTTTCCCTCATTCAACTGTTCTCTCCACCCATCCGTTACAAAAATGAGACTCATATCTGAGCTAATTCAATGTCTTCTTGCCCTTAGGCACCAGAGGCAGAATCTCCTGATTTTCTGAAGATCCATTGATGTAGGCGTAAGCATCTAAGCTAATTGCCTTAATGACTTGTCAGGCAGAACAAACACTTTTTAAGGTGTTTTTAAATCGCAGATTGTAGCTACATTCTGAACTGGTTGTGATAAAAGTGAAACGAATCCTCTTTTTATCCCTATTTGTCTACACTGACTATAGAAAGCACTTGGATGAATAGAAGTAAATGGTGACTTTTAGATTTAAAGTTGGTTGCAATAAATCCAACTCTTGCAGTTTTAAGGTATCCAGATATTCAAGTGCCAAGATATCCAGCTCCTACCTTGATGCTCACTTTCATTCACAAACTTGGTAGAGCACTAGGGTCCTTTTAAACACCTTAAGGATGTCTGAGTAAAGTTCAAAGCTATTATCATTCCTGACTATACATCTGCAGCAGCTTATATCTTATTTGCTCTGATACTATTTCTGATGTCTTTGCTCATTAAGTTCCTCATGATGTCTTTGATGTTAACATATTTTACTCCCTGATGTTCATTTATTTAATGTCTGTGTCTATGTTGTACCTTTTAAAAAGTAGGTGATTGATGTTCTTTGCACTGTGGTCTTTCGTCAATAGTTAAACTACTAAATTTCTCTCTCAAACTGATTAATTTTACTAAAAATAGTTATTTTTCTGAAGTGTTTCTGCAGTTGACCTATTAAGACAATCCGTATTACCATCAAAGTATATTCAGAAAACTGTCATGACTTGAAGCTAGACAGATACGGGAATGGCAGTGAGCAAAAACAATCTTTCACTATACTTTCAACTAAATATCTCAACTGAACTTATTTAAGAGAAAAAAAATAAAGACTGAACATCTTGACAAACTTTCAGTACAAAAACAAAGTTTTCTAAGGAAAGAGCTAAGAGTGCTCCCCAATGGGGAGATGGCAGTGCTGCCAATACAAGATGAAAGATTCCTTATGCCTTACAGACTTGAGGACATCCGGGTCTGTGTCTTCTCTTTCTTTGCAGAACACCCAAACAGCAGAATACAACTAGAGCTGTGGCTTGTGTGGCTTTGAGTCAGCAGAAAGCCAAGGATGGAAAAGCCATGATCCAGGGCAGCAGATACAAACCAAGGACTCTAGTTCACCGATGAGACTGCACTTCCATCGGAGGTCACTGGTAGAAATGGATCAAAAGACATGGGTGAGAAAGGGGTTTTGCTTCCTCCAGCCACCCCAGCAGTTTGCCTATTGTTATTAATTAAACCAGGGCCCAAAACAATACTCTGAAATGAAGAATTATGCTAATATAGTAGGAACATTCCCATAATTTTGATATGTAGTAACCATTTTTCAACACTCTAAAACTTGGTTGCTGAGTTAAGAAGAACTGAAGATTGGTAGAATTGGCCAGGACAGTGTCTTATGTTTGATTTGCATTTCCCTCAGTTCATATATAAAGGGAATTTAACAGTGGTAAATGATGACAATATATCAAGATCTGATTTATTCTGGATTTCTGTTTGTTCTGTAGCACACTGTGAGAAAAAAAATGCAATTATACAGGTTTTAAACTTTGCCTGCAGTGAGTTGCCTTTTGAATATTAATAAGCACACACACACACAGGCTCAGGCAGAAATTGTAGTTATGCTAAAATTAAAGAGTTCTTTTGGCACAAAGAATGAACAAATTGACTGCCTTCCACATCTTATGATAAATACTCTAAATAAGCAAATACAATGAATGGCTAATTTGAATAATATCCCTTAGTGATAAACAGAAGGTCCAGGTAAATAAGTTTATACAATACAAAGGGATATGACTACTAGCAAAATGAAGCATGAAAAACATTTTACTGCAAAAATCAGCTTCATATACGGATCAGTGTCATGGCATCAAATGAGGAGGAAGGATGTTGCCATAGCTGCAGACCTGTGGTGGTAATGTCACAGGCTAGGGCAGTAATAGGAGCAAACGCAGCTCACAGAGTCTCTTTGCTTTTCTGTACTTATAGAGACTGAGATTCCAAGTGGCTGCTTTGTGCAACTACAAAGAATATTAATCACAGAATAGATGCAGATTGCTGGGGGCCACATTTCCTTCCAGAGAACTTTCTTCCTTGTGAAAATTTCATAAATTTTTATTTCAGTCTGGTTTGCACTGAGCTCACATTCCTGTTTTTAGCCATATCTTTGGAATATATTGATTGATAACTTTTTTTTTTAAACTAGTACAGCTAATATATGTTTTTGAAAGATATGAATAATAACGTAAGCTTAAGATATTATTCCTTTAGGATTTTACTGGATAGTATCCTTCCAAAGGTTTGATTTACTAAAGAAATACTGGTAATTTATTATTTTATTTTATTTTTATTGTTTTGTTAATCCTTGACTATTCTGGGTGAATATGTAAGGTAGTTTGGGCATCTGTATTTCAGTGTTGACATGATTACTTGTGACTGCAATGAGTGAAGTCAAGGGAAAAATGTTGTTGATATTAAACAAAAGAGAAATTTGTCTAGCAACATCTGGTATAAAGTGAAGATTGCATAACTTAGAGCTGCCCATGGTCACATTGAATTTTCATTCTCTCTGCTAAAAAGTACTTGATCACCCTGTAGTGAAATCTGTGGATCTGTCTGGGCTTTCTAGTGTCACATAAAAATATTTAGATGCTTGTCAGAACACCTCACAGAGCCTGAGTTCCAAGTCCAACAGACCCTCTCCCCATGATTACCATATTCTGTAACTCATGGCAATGCAGAGCACTGGATATCTTTTATTACTTCATGTTACATTAATCATGCTGATGGAGTTTCATATGGTATATCTCTGAAGACATGGAAAGCTATCCTGAAACTTGATTTTCTAGAGCAAACTGATTTATATTTTTCCATATTAAAATGTCCCTGGCACATACAAAATTCTAAATTAAGATACTTTGGTTCCAAAAAAGTTGAAAATAAACCAATAGCAACTCCATTGTGCTGCAAAGCCAGGCACTTTGCTGTTGCCATCAGCATTTTAATTCCAAGTCCACTGGGGAAGAGCTAATTTGTTCTTTTCTAGGGGACAGAGAGCAATGGGGTGGAAAGAAAGGAGGGAAAGGCATAAAGTTCAGTGACTCAAAACACACTGCTTTACACTGCAGTGGGGTATGTGGGCTGTTAATCTGTGGTATCCGAGTGAAACGGAATTGTTCATAAGACACTGGAGAGAGTTTAATCATCTTAAGTATGTTAGAGAAATGCTTTATTCAAAATTAAATACATAAATAAACAAACAAACAAATAAAGATGTGCTCCTGGGCCCTGTACTGCAGAGCCCCTAAGGCTAGGCATAAGCATGGTCAATTTGCACCTAACTTTTGTACTCTTGCCTTTGAAATTTTGCTGTGAAGAAACGGCAGGTTGGTCACGCACCTTTTGCATGGCCAGGAGGGATCCGCAAAGGAGGGAACCTAATGCTGTTGTTCTTCCTCTCACGGCAGTGAAGATCAGTGGAGGGCCTGCGAGCAGGCTGGAGGCGTGGGGGAAGTCAGACATGGAAGGCAGGATGGCTACCAGATGATTTTTTTTTCCAAGTGGTTTTGCCTACATATTGCTTGCCCTAACAAGAAACAGCCAGTCCAGGCTGGAGAACTTTCTGCAAAGCAGGTTGGTAGTGACATGGCAAGAGAAACTAACTAACTGAACTGTACTCCATGAAAAATTTACTAAGTCAACACAGTTCTCTCGTATCTCTTATAAACTATTTAATGAGAAAAAAAATCAAACCTGTTGAGCTATAGTTACATAACCTAACCCGGAGGCTAAGAAGTGGGAGGGATTTGAGTGAAGCTTGCTGAGGTATGAGATCTGTCAGCCCTGTACAGAAGTCCTCTGGAGCACACAAAAAAGGCACTTGATGCCTGTGCTTTGTGGCCGAACTCCTCACAAGGCACAGTGTATTTGTGAACACCAACACTTAAACACTTAAACCTTGGTTTAGGTGCATTAAGTTCAATCCCATAGCCCACCATTGACACAATGCCATTGTAAATGCTTGATAGTATCTTGTCCATCCTTCCACTGTCTCCCCAGCTCCTTGTGGCAACATTCAGCCTCATAGAGGTTGGAATATGTAGGCATCTGGATTGATTAAGTCCATTAATTGTGCTGGACATTTACTGATCATTTGTGAACACTGAAGTCTCAGTCTAGTTGTCCACACATTTGTCTACATTACCACTGAAATGCCCCTAGAATATGAAAGATAACTAAATGGAACTGGGATATATGACAGACTTGTGGGAGACTTCTGTCTGTTGAAACGGCAGCTGGAAGCCAACAAAGGAAAAAAAGTCATCATCATTCAGGGATCTTCTGGCCTTTTATGTCTTTTGGAAAGATTAACTGTGAGCAGCAGTCTCTGAAGTCATGCTCGTTTTAGACACATAGCTTGATACAATAGTTTGGCAATTCTGAGTAGCAAAGCACTATTTTCAAATAGTGCTTGAGAAAGTCTTTGACTTACTTTTTTTGTATGAACTGTCAAGTTCATCAGCAAGCAGAAGAACCTGGGTCAAAAACTCTGGGTCAAATCCAGGAGTAATATCTGCTTATTACCTCCTCCTTCTTGTAGTTCACCTACAATCTGCCTGGAGGCCTTATATCAAATGACATGATTCTTTAATTTTTGACGGTGTGTCTTGATGAATCTATTATGATTTTTGCTTTTGAACTAGCATACATTGTTAGATAAATTGAGTTGTTTTGTTGTTTAACATTTTAGGACTTTTTTATGTTCTCAGAGTCCTCCAAGCACTTGAATAAATTGATGAAAAGTAAATTATTAACATAATTTCAGTCAGGCATATCTAATCAGCCCAATTGAAAGTCATTATGTCTTATATAAAAAAGATCTGTATATATTTAAATATTTAGTCCAGCATTTTATGGAATAGGATTCAGAATATCCCATCTGTTTGCAAGAATACCTGAAATGATGTATACAACCACAGCAGCTATCAGCTCAACGTCTTTAGTAACGTGACAATGAAAGGTGGCGGACAGATTTATTTATGGTAAAAAAAGCTTATTTCCTGGGAATATCGTTGATATCTTTGGCATTCCTTTTTAATTTGAACCCTTGAAAATATTTTTTTCCCAAAACGCACTACATACATGTGTGAGAAGCTATGGAGAATATCAGCCTTTTTCCTCATTTGCTAAAATTTACTTGTGACTCATGCTAGGTCAAATAAGCTGAAAAAATCAGCTGCATGATAGTATTGTAGATATATGCCTATATTTTAAAATTTGGCACCAGTTTATTGGTGACAAATTCTAGGAAAGCCTACCAATAGCAACATTTCACCCTTAGAAAGATATATAAGGAATTACTAATACTGCTGTAAAATAACTAATAACTAATATTTTTATAATAACCTCCTTTATTTTAGGTCTGCTTTGAAAATCACATTATATCAGAAGAAGGGTTTTTTAACTTGCAGAAGGCAGCATTTTATGTCAATAATAATGTTTTCCAAGTTGGGAAGAATTCCTCTTACCTAAAAATTTAATCAAAAAATAGTTTGCATAATAAGACCTTTCCTGTATTACCCATAGAAATAAATGTAACTCCAGAGAGAGATTCATCATATTTGTCCTACTTATCAATTTAATCTCCCTCTAGAAATGTACATTCCCAAATGTACATTTCAGAATTACATACATTCCCAAAATAATACAGGGTAGACATGGTTAGCTGAAATGATTTTATTTTCATTGTTTCATTTTTTGTAGGACTTTTGTCTTTGCTTGCTGTTGTTGCTGTTCTTTTTCTAACAGGACTTGACTGAGGGTGACTATGAGTTATGAAGATGACAGCAGCTTTCCCTGGCAAAATAAAATCACTTGCATTATTAAGACCTGGTGCATTTGAGAAAGTAAGTGGTTGGAATGGCTTTTTATATATAAATAAAAATGGCTTTATACACACACACACACACACACACAC
>JAUBNY010000202.1:145773-163950 GCA_032275445.1 Crypturellus soui
ATATATATACATATATATATATATGAGATCTAATGTGTCAGAAACTTCTGCAACCACCATGTCACTCTCTATATGGAAAAATCCGCCATGGGTCCTATAGCAGAGCTGAAGAAATATTAGATAGCCCTGGTATTGATAGCTGAAACAGAAAATCCTTGTTTGTGATGGATGTGTGCCTCACAGCTGAATGCTATTGAATTATGAGCTTAGTTTCCAATGTTTGAGACGTTCAGGGAGCATGTCTTCAAGAACCTGGATTATCAAGAACCCGATATTTCTATCCAAATGAGGTCACAACAGAGACTTCCCATAATCAGCTGTGATTTTCTGAGGGCTCTGTCTATACCTTTACCTTTTACCTTTTTTCACAAAATCATACCAATCTACTTCTGTGGCACATTTGGCCAACAGGCCATCAGATTTACTAGTGAAGGAAAAGAGAGGCAGACAAATGTACAGCATGATGATGTATGCTTACTAAACTAAGATAAAACTAGAAGAAGAAGAAGAAACACTATATACATTTTGTAATTCTATAAACAGAACTAAGGATCTGTTCAGATATAACAAGGAAAACAGGCTGAAGGGTTTGAGACAGTCTGGCAAGCTGGTTTTTTTAGAGAGCTGAAGCTAATAGGTTAATTAATACAGCACTGCTAACACGATAACATATTATATATCTGCTGCCATGTAGGACTGATTTGACTGTCAACCCTTAGGTTACCTCTATGGCAGGTCCCTAGCCGGTGGATGGGGAAGAGCCTGCATCCCTGCAGCCTATCATCGCAGCTGCTGCTGGGATGGGTGATGGTTCACAGCCGTCGTTGGGAATGTGCTCAGGACACCTCCGCACCGGCTCCTGCTGCTCCAGCAAAGCTCCTGGGCTCGCATCAGCCCACGGATGCACGGGCAGGCCGAGACCTTGCACGTGCCTCTGTGCAAGCCCCGTACTCTCTGTGGGTATAAATAGAGCCCGAGGCAGAAGTGGGTGCAGCTGCCTTGCTTTTTGTGAAGCTCGGAGCATTTATTACATATACGCAGCCCATTCATAAAAGAAGACATAACTGTATTCCTTATTATCTCTTAAATCTGACAAACAGTGTCTACAGTCTGCTGATGAACTGAAACTGCTGAGAATCATTAATATCGAGCAGTAGCATCTGTCTTCTGGATTAATGTCCTTCCTGTACACCTGCATTTGAATAAAGGAGCGTGTGTGTTTTTTAATGCTTAGGTCCTGTGTAAAGTTAGAAAGAATAACACCCAGAATTTCAGTATATTTGGGTTTGAACACATGGGGCTGTATATAAAAACTATAAATATACATTTAAACCATAAATACACACATGCGCACAGACACACACATATATATATAAAACACAGCTATAATTACAGAGTTCCTAGACTCGTGACAGTGCAGCCAGCTGGCTACTATTAGCCTTGAGCAATAAAATGGATGCTGCTTTTTCTGCTTTAATCTCCCTCAGGGTCGTTGCTGTGTCTACTCCTGCTTCCCTGCTTAAAGGTCTCTTACAGGTTCCCAAGATCTTGGTTTCTCGGGTCTTCCACTTTTATCCTCCTGCCCGGGGGCCAAGCAGCCACATGGACATGTGAGAAGAGCAAGAAAGCAGAGGGAAAAAACTCCTCACAAAACCTTAGGGAATATGATGCCACTTGTGAACCTCATCATCAGAGATAACCCAGGTGGATAGAGGAGATAACAAAAACAAAGCCCAAGTAGGAGGAAGGGACACAGGGAGCACAAGATCACCAGCACATTGGACACAGAGAGCAGAACCAGTGCAATGTAAAGCATACATCATCCTATTTTCTCACTGGTTACTCTCCATTTATAAATTGTAAAAGGATAGATATTTTAGTTCTGTGATGAGTGGTTGGTGTGATCCCTAAAGATAGGCAAATTATATATAATTTGTTTCTACCTCTTACCTGTACGTACCTAGAACTGACACTTTAGCAGCCTTGCAATAGTCAACGTAGTCTTTGCCTATATTGCTGCACTTCTGGTGTATTTTGACACTTCCAACACAGTCCCAGGCACCACAAAGCAGAACCCTTTGCTTTTTCCGCACCATAAAAATATATTTCCAAAGAAGCAAGGGAGAAATGAAGTTAATTTGGTATCCGCAACCAAGAAATATGTTTGCTATCTCCTGCATCTTATGGACCATCCATGTATGTATTACTGAATACACAACTCTGTCCTTGTGGTAAAAGCAAAAATGAAAATGTTGCTATCTCTTCCCTTGCCAGCAGAACAAGACTTCCAGAACTGTTTTTTTCTGGTCCTGTTTCAAACTGTCCAAAACAACTGAGCTCCAACAGACTTCCTTTTGGTGTGGATCTAGTGTGCAAGGGTCACACCTTTACTTTTTCTAGATATTATTTCTCTTAGCTGAGTGGATTCAGACATCACTGAGCTGTCTGAACACATCATCTCTTCTCTAGGTGTGTGATGGGCCTGCAACCCTGCCCAAAGCTTGTGCTCCCTCCCATACCTGGGAGCTGCTCTGTGTGCAAATATAAAGAGGGGAAGCTTAATGAAAGGGAGATTTCAGCAAAATTGATTCACAATGTATAGGGTTAAGTAATCCAAATGTATTTGGAGAAGCTGTTGTCAAGGATGTTCTAAACTTGGGATTGTCACTGTCTGGGAACCACTGTCTAGCCCTGTGCAGTTTAGTTTTTGTTCTACCAGATGAATGAACAGCTGGGTGCAATTACATGCTTTACAACAGTGACGGGCTCTAAAATGGGGAGATGAATTATTATTGGTGAAAATCTGAGCCATAGAACAGCCCCAGGAAGGTCTCTGGCTCTCGCCTCACCTGCAGTGTGATAAGCAAACAGTCCTCCACACCAGATACCTCATTCAGTGTGCTCTCCCCAATGCGCCAACTTAGTGTGACATCCTGTCAAGAGCAGAGAGATCTGAACAAGAAAAGATACAAACTTTTTCCTAGGCATACAAAAGTACGGCTTCAGAGACTAGGGAGATGATAGGTACTCATGTGAATCATCCAATCATTACAGACTCACATCCAAATATATATTTGAATATAATTGGGTAAATTGCAGCCTCCCTAATGAGGCAGTAAGCAGTATGATACACCACAATATCTTATGATACACCACAATATCCTAACCAAGATTAGGATTTTTTTTTTGCTTTTCTTTCAGAATGACCCATTTGAGTGTGAGTAGTGTTGGGATTCTTCCACTAATAATTTATTTGCTACTAATCCTTTAATAAGTGCTGTTTTTTTCCTGCTTTGAAACAGTATTTCCTAATGACCAACATAAATGGAAACAAGGTGTCATTCCAGAAGTTGCACCTGCTGCAGCAGAAGCGCAACAGCTTCTTTGGAAGAAGAGCAACATTAAGACCTTGGCTACTTGCAGCTTTACATGTCCCATGGCATTTTTGCAAGCACAGAGAGGCCTTGGCTTTGCTGTCCAGCTGCATTTCAAGCATGTAATAAAATCTGACCTCATTAGAATTTCCTTGTAGCTGCAGCCTGCCATGTACAGTGACATCTTTGTTTACAAAGTATAAAAATAATAAAATATTTTGCAATTAAATCTTTTTTGTCTAAACTTCAAAATAGATATGGTATAGTAAGAAAACCTCTTGCTGTAATTAAGTCATTGGCAATAGTCCCTCTTAATTCACCAGTTATTGCCAATTTATTACTATGGTAAATCAGATTTGAAATAAACTCAGCAGGACTAAATAGTAAAAAAAAAAAAGCATCACAAACTGACATTAACTATACCTGCCTACACTGTGCTATGAATATTTTCACCCTCTCTGCTCTCAGGTAGTGTTTGAGTTTTGATCATCAACAACATAATGTTTGAAATAAAAGGTCAATCTTTAGTCTATAACAACACACAAAACCCCCCTAAAAATAAAGTCAAAAAACTATACAATCCATATCACAGAGAACATGGAATTAGACAAGTTTAACCCTTCCACCATGTTCAGCCTTTCCTCCTGTCAGGAGAAATGTGTTGCATTTCACAGGGCAGAAGCTGAACTCAGGAATGTGTTATTTTAGCATCTTTTTTCCAATGCATCATTAGATAGGGGAGTTATAATAGTTCTTACATTATGATAACCTACAATATCAAACATTGTAAACAGAAAACCTTAAAATACATTTACTGCTTAATTTGACTTGGTTCTAGGGTTTAGTTATGATATCTTTCCTCTTTCTTTAAGATCAACCAATTTGAATGTGATTACTGTTGTGTTCAGGTTGGTCTATTCCTTTACAGCAACATGTTTAGCTCAGATCCACACATTTGAGTTTTTCCTGGGTATCTACCCTGTCTCCAGCTGCAAGGTCTCCTACAGGGAGGGTAGAGAATCAATACAGAAACAGTTCATCCTCCCACACCTTCTCTTCCTTGCTCGGGCTTAGATCTGAAATCCCTTCGTTCACACAGGTGCCTGTGACAGGCTGCAAGGAAGAATCCAGCCCAGCCATACCCCACACTTTCTCCATACTTTCTGACTGTGGTGGTCACCAGAAGGTGGGTGCTCAAACCCTTTGGTTGTTCCACTCATGCCATGTATAAGTACTAATGCCGTAAGGAGTATATTAGATGAGTACAACATATATTCAAATGTGGTTTACAGTCCCCTGCAAAATCCTCAAGAAACAAAACACAATCCAAACAATCAAATGACACACTAAAAGCAAATAAACAGACTCAGAAAACAATTGCCAGTAAAAATGGTACACAGAGCAAGGTCATATGTTGTAGAAGAGAATATTTCTTCTGAAGTACTGTGCTTGTAAGCTAGCAAGCTTGCAAAAAGTAGAGAAGACTGACTAAAACAGCAGACTTTTTAAATGTAAGCTCCTTTGCTTCAGTACCTATTGCAGGATCAGCAATCCTCTTTCAAGTGTCCTCAGATCTCCTAATTGAAATGCAGACCATGACCATAGAGGGATGCAAGGGGATGAAGGGAAGGGTAAATATTAAGGAAAAATATATATTTAATAGAACAGGTAACAGAAAGATTTATTTTTAATAGAACATATTTTATTTTCCATGGCCACTTACAGATTTAACAGGACTGCTATTTCATACATACATAAAGCCAATATAGGCCTGGATTTGGATGAGGTAAACTGCCATAAAAATTCTTGTATGTACAGCAGTATATGCCTTCACTAGGATGTTATTTGTGCACATAATGAAATAGTTGTCTGTTTTTCTTCCTGTTGGATATTTGCATACGGTGTCTGAAGAAGTAGGGCAGAACGAATGACTTCGATGTACAACAAGACTGCTGCAACCCACTACATGAACCTCTGTGCAAAAGCAGTGCACTTGTCAATTCACTCCAGCTCAACAGTCAGATAAAAAGCAGGAAGAAGGCAAGCTATTTTTATCCCATCTGTGCAGAAGGAGAACTGAAATGCAGAAATTTTAAGTAGTAAATCTAAGATTTTGTAGGAAAACTTTGGCTGGCAGGAAGCAAACACAGATCCCCAGGATCTCATACCACTTTTTCACCTAGAGGCTCATTTTCTCTGCATGTCTCTGTAAGCTTTAAGATGCTTTGATATATTGTTATTTCTAAGGGAAATAGCAAAACAACTTTGGAATAAACTGAAAAAAATATTCAGGGTTGAGTAGACTTTGGACATGAAATAAAATTTAGGAGAAGTCCAAGTTTGAATCCAGTAAAGCTTTTCTACAAGTCTCTAAGGACGATTAAGAAAAAAAAAAAGTTTTTGATACTAGAATAACTGGCATTTTAAAGATCTTCTTTACTTTCTTTTTTTTTCCTTCTAACCAAAAGTGGATAATGAGCTTTGATAAGAGTAATTAAGGGACTTTTAATTAATAGGAAAAAAAAAGTTTACATATGCTATCACTCCTGATTCCAACTAATTGCACTAGACAAGAATTTGTTCCAAATGCTCTTCCTGACAAGCTGCGAAAATCTTTGCCAGTCTTTTTTTTCCCTTCTCATCAAACGATATAACGACAGGAAAAGAATCAGTATTATTGTAGGATCAGATAATAGCCAAAATTTAAGGAAAGAAAGTGTACATGCCAAGTCTTTAACACCTGTGAAAGTTTAGTTAACTAACAATTTTGTCATTTTTCAGATGCTTCTTAAGTGGAGAACCTGGTTCTGTTCCTGAAAATCACAATATTTCTCCTGATGCTTTAAAACAGAAATCAAATTGTTTTTCTTTGTATATCTTCTTATATCATCATGCCTATTTACTCACCAGGAGGTCCCTGGAAACATTCTGAAGTTGTTTTCAGCAAAATAGCATCAGTTCTCTGTACCCGTAGACAAGCTGGCTTTATAAGTTCTTAGGAAATATGGCATGTTCATATCTTTTCGGATCAGCTTTTCTTCTTGGCAAAAGAAACATGTAACTTGTTGAGCTCCTTATTGCTTTTTGTTCTGTTTTCAGCAACGAAATTGGAATTAGATCCTCACCAATCATACCCCTGCATCCCTGCATTATCAGACAATTCTTTTTCGGAGACAGAGTTTCACTGGAAAGCAGACCAAAGCAATAACTGCACTAACAGCTCTGCTAAGGTCCGGGGCTTGCAAGTAGCCCAGTTTGACTGCAGCCCCATTCCCTTTCAGCTGTGCACTTTCTCAAGGAAAGACTGATTAAGGGTAAATTGTGATAAATTTTAATAAATTTCAGAAATCCCACACCTCTGGCATCCAGTTTTAACTTTTTTAAAACAAGTGAACCAGACTAGACACATTGAACATTAGTTGCATAATGCAGCACAGTCAGCTGCACACAGTTGGCAGAAATAGTTCAAAGAACTGAATTATATTCACTACATATAAATGTACTACTACATTCACTAAGTATCTGCTTTTTCCCCAATTTGTATAGTCAACTAGAGGTTAAAAGCTACAGCTGTATTTCAGTATTGGAATTACTCAAGACATAAAATTGCTGCTACACAGATTGAAACTTCTGCTTATGGAAAAGCTGATGAGACCTTGCACAGCACAATAATAACAAAACATAACAAAACGTACTACTTACATAACAGCAGTGTTATAATAATCAGAACTAATTCAGGTCAGTGTATGAAACAAGGATTAAAGTGCAGTTTTGACAGTGGCCAGATTCTCCTCATGCAGCTCTCTAGCACCATCACACTCTGGAGCTTCCAAGCTCATATACAATCAATAATTTAAAAATTCTGACACTTACTTTCATTGATGTCCAAAATTTTTAGTGAAAGTAGAGAAAAAAGAGAAGCCTTACTTTTCTCTTGAGCAAATCTCTATGTCTCTTCCCTGTTTTATTTCACACATTCTTGCTGTCCTTTTAGATCTGGTCCACTGCACCTGACAATGTTCTTCACGATGATGCTGTCAGATGGAAAAAAAAGAGAAAAGAAAAGGAAGACAAATGCAAATACAAACCACACTTGTTTTGCATGGGTTAGATATGGCTTAGAAAATGTGAATGGCCTTCTTTTCTGTCTCTAAGGCTTGGAAATAAAAAGACACGAATGTGGCAATGTGAAGGATGAAAAATATTGCAAGCACTGGTGTAACTGATCAAAGAGCCTGATGCTAACCTTAGATGGCAAGAAGAGCAGAAATACTCCATAAAGCACTAAAAATCCTGAAATGCTGAACAATTATGTGGATATACAATTTAGTTGCTAGTGGTTAGAGAACATTTCTGATGCTGAAAAAAAATGGTTAATTAACTCTGTGATCTCTTAGAGATGCCAGCAGAGAACCTGTCCCAACAGAAGGTGAAAAAATCTCTCACTGTAAAGGTGCAGTGTTGTGGCCTCATATAAGTAGCAGTCTGTATCAGAGGATGCATAATGGGTTATCTTAAACCACAGAACTTTAATTATATTGGAATTTTTGTTCCTGAGCTGTCTCTGTTTGTCCAGCATTAAGTACCATCACTTATATTTGTCTTACACTACTTAGGTAAAGTAATTGGAAAATATTTGCAATAGATTTTCGATCCTGGTGCATTATAAAAACACAAAAGCACAGGCAGAGGGATAATTAATAATTAGCCTTGTTTCAGTAAAGTTGGATCCTGGTATGATATCATGATATCCCCATTGTCTGGGCTAGGATTTTTTACTTTATTCACACCAGTTGAGGATTAGGATGCTATTGGGAGGATACAGGAAGAGCAGGAATTACATTTCTCTTTTGGTGGTGGAAGTTATCCTGAAATAAGGTTATCTCATCATCAGTATACATAAAACCAATTGTTTATGTAAGGATTTTTTTATACTCTTGGCCTTAGCTTTGCACTGAACTTCAATGATTATCTACCATGTTCTCTGCGTGGCATTTCCTTAGCCTGCTCTTCAACCCTTATTATTATTCTTAAATGTTCCTACATGCATTTAATTTGAACGGACTGAGGTATTATTATGATTATGACTAGTTTACAACTGATAAAACCTATTTTTATATCTGTAGCTCTTAATGGCGTGATTCCATGACCCTTTGTTTGATATTGTCTGATGTTTCCTTCACTTATGGAAAGCAGGTTTGGCCAGCAATCTATCCTACAGCACCTTTGAGAAGCCCACAAAACAGTGTATATGAGTCTCATTCATATTATATTTTGAGTTCTCTTAGGGACCCAGTTATTTCTCAGATTAAGAAGACTTACATACTTACTTCCATATAGTGTGTCTCACTATCATTTGTTTGTTTAATGTAATCAACCAAGATCAAATATTTATTTAGTAAGGATTTGAAACTGTCTTTGCATCAAAACCTGCTGTGAAAATTAAAGTGTAGATTAAAACTGCTGCGGAAAAAAAAGCTATCTATAGAAAAACAATGATAATCCATCATTTACTCATTAACAATTGAAAATTCGAGTATCTGGGAGATATTTATAATTTGATTTGTACAATTAGAAGTAAGGCATCCAATATATATATACATCACATATCTGTATCATATATACATCATATATATACATATACATGATATATACATCATATATACATCACATATCTATATCATCCTATATATATATATACATCACATATCTAGTTTGGAAGTATATATAGATAATTACATATTTGTTTGTCTATATGTGTATATATACATATATATAATTAAAAAAAAAATCATGCCCTGTTTAAAAATACTGGTCTACAAAGCTGTCTGTAGAAAGACATATCTGCTGTACAAATATTTTTGGCAATAATCTTATTTTTCTACCTCAGAATCTTCAGAAGGTAAGTACAAAGCAGCTCTTCTCACTGTTTGTGAGCTTCTTCGTACCATCCATTTCAAGTTGGGTAAGTTATTTGCCTTCCTGTGAAGAAGCTTTATAACCTTACATCCCTAAATACAAAAAACTAAAACACAGCGCGAGCAAGAAAGCCTGAGCAGTGTGCATGGCATCTGGTTCACTGCCCAACTTACTGTACCAGTAAAGTTTTCTGTTGCAGTTGACATATTCTTTGTGTTGTGCTGCAGCGAAGAGCTCACAGAAGGAAGGTGGGAGATGAAAGGTGGGAACCAGGCAGCCACAAATAGACAAAACTACTTCCTCTCAAGTTCCAAAGAAATAAAACTTTTCTATACAGACTTAAAAGACATGAAAATTGAAATGTGGACCTTACTGATTCCTCTTTTCCTTCTTTATAGAACTATAAACAGATATGTTCTTCTGTAATTGCCTTAAAAAATCTGTTCTTTCTTGTTAGCTTGAGAGAATAAATTGCTTTGGAGCTCTTTGCCCTCTTCCTACTTCATACACTTAGCTCTTTTATTTTTTTTAGCTACCACTGCAAACTTCAAGAGATTTGAAATATGTGACTCCAAAGTGACAGGATAATAATTTATTTGGTGATTGGCTTGTAAGAGAGAGAAGAAGAAGAAGAAAAAAGAGCACCAAGATTCAAGGTTAATTCTCTGTTTCAGGAGAGCATTTTTCCCTGTGGTACAAGCAGTATTTCTATGAGCTTTTTGTTCCCAAGGGAGAGCAAGGAGGCCAGCAGAAACCAGCAGCTAATATTAAATTGTATTTCATAACCTTAATTTTTCTGCGCTAAAGATTCATCATTTCTCCAGAAACTCTAATTCCCTCTAGCAACATTATACATCACTCCATCTAACATTGCAGCAAATTGCCAAAGGTACTGAACAAATGCAGCATTAAGGGCGCTGTATATTCATGCACTTTGCTAAGAGGAATTTGATGCTGACAACTTTTCTTTCAGAGGCCAGAAGTTCTTCTGAAAAAACTTCCAAAGAGCAAGAAACAAACTGCATTGCTGGTGGGTTTGTGGGGGGGCTGTTTATTCCTACCAGTGGAGTGGGGTCAGAAGCTGTCGTACTTTGCAGGAGAACTGGTAACAGGCTACACTGATTGCTGCACTGATTGGAGGCAGGAGACCTGACCTGTGAGCCATAAAAAATATATAGGAAAAAAAAAAAGTGTGTGAAGTGAAAAAAAGAAGTGTGAAGGTTTTAATGTACACATACATCGAGCATCTTGTGGCTGTAGAGTTCAGGGTGGAAAAGTGATGATTAGGATGAGTAAAGAGTTGGGAACCCTCCGTCCAATCCTGACTCGTATTTCCTAAGTATGAACATCAGGTGAATAACTGGAATTATAGGCTAAACAGGAAAAATCTGCCATCACCATCCTTAGTTCAACTCAAAATTACCTTTATATCTATCTATCTATCATTTTTATCATGCCTTGGTATAATACTAATCCATAATTTTGAGGCAGGAGTAGAGTCCCCCTGCGACTATAATGAATGCATATTTCAACTGATTCTCTTGTGATTTCTGAATAACATTTGCTTTGATTTGACAATACTGCTCCTTCTATTTAGGATGACTTTGTGCAAGAATCTACGGGCATATGGTCTTCTACATACAGTTTGGTCTCTGGTGATTAACCATATCTTTATTTGCATTTTATTTGTATTAGGATGATGTGTGAATTGCTTCTTATCCAAATAAGATCATGAAATAGTGCAGTACCAGAGGGAGAATGTAATTATATTAATAATGTGTGTGTGTTGAGAATGGGAATGACATTAAATTAATTTTCCCAATAGAAAAATTTTCCTAATTGTGAGGCTTCTTGTTTACCTTTTTTTTCTTCTATTCCTTTGAGAATCTAGGCCACAAAAGGCAAATTCACAAACATGAAACATTTACTATCCTCTAGCAGTAATCATTTCTGGTTGAAATTGGAAAATTTGAGGGATAAATCACATTCTTTCTGTATTCCAGTGGAGAGTACTCATGACTAATCTGGGAAAAAGGAAAAAATAATATAGATGAGGATAAAATGTGAGAAATTAAATATATATTATGTGTGTGTATATATATCTGTATAGTGTATATAAAATAGCCTTTATGCACATTCAGTTCCTTCAGTTCAGCTTTCTGCTTCAGTCAGTCAGGCAAATGGCAGTAATACTGCATATTACCACTACAGATTTCATTGGAAGACAGACTGTTTTGGGCAGATGTTGCTGTTTTCTAAGTGTATAAGTATAAATTATTTAATGAATAAACACACATGCCATTACCACCATCTTTTCTAAATTACTGAGACTGTGGTCAAGCATGGTAATTGCCCATATTAATGGTCTTCATGAGAGGGAAAACCCATGTTACCAGCTGCCTCTGTCATTTTGGCAGTTCCTGCTTCTTTTCAGTCACATTCAGCTTCGGAGATTGTAAATGATCCTAGCAAGTAAGGATGCCAGCACAGTGACATCACTTACTGAGCTGTGTTTCCTAGAATTGTTTTGTTTGTTTCTTTTTGCTGCCTGCAAATAAGAGTCTGGCCACTCTTTAGCTTCTTGATTCTTTGATCATAAATCTAAGTACTCATGCCATGACGGGCCTGTCCCTTGTTATTCGAGATATATGTCAGTGACAAGTATGGGAATATATTCACCTAGTAAGAATGAGCAAATGGAGAATTACACAAACATACCCAAGTAGTAGCCTGAAGGTTATAGCTGTCTTTTTCTTTCTCTCTTCCCACTCAAATCCATATAATAAAAGTTCATTCATAATCAAGACAAATAGCAGGGAAATAATCAAGATGATAGTCAAAATAACTGAACTGAAAGATATCTATCTCTTCAAATTAAAGTGGATTACAAAGTTGTTCTCACCTGGAAATCACTGTTATTTATGTATATTATTTATAGTACATTTGTTTCAAAGAGTATTACTCTAAATATGTGCTAAGACACTGAGGATTATTTGTTAAAAATATATAAGTCATGCCCACAACACAGTGGAATGGGAACAGCTGTGCTAAATATTTTGTGGTACATGTACATCCTGACATGTGCTACAAAAAATAATAATGGCACAAAAATGGAACTACAGCAGACATCTGTGAACCACTGCGAAAGAAGACTCTGAACTAATGAACGTCAGGTCTCGTCTAGGGTTACTTTTGTGGAGTCCACTATATTAGTTTGACTGCACTGTGTTCACAATCCTTAGATCGATGAGACCAAGTACCGGTGGAGTCCCTCTGAATAGCTGCTCTCAATCTCTTCCTGGAGATCTCTGCATTTCACTGAATTGCTGCAAATAATTGAAGAATTTTGACCTATATTTACCTAAAAACTTATAAACATCTGCATCCTTCTCCAGAAAGACACTACTTCATCTCAAAAACACCACTTTATTTTTTTTTATTCAAAGTCTTTTTAATCATTACATAAAAGAAATGTAAAGACTAGTTCTTCAAACATATACTCTTTTAAGAGTGAGAACAATTTCCTCTACCTTCAATAGTGCTATTCACATGTCTATAGCTAAATGTGCTCTTGCTTATCTGGGCATTTTTATGAGACTTTCTCAATTTTCACTGAAGTTAGTGTGAACTTTTATATTACATTTGATAATTTTTTTGATGGACTCTGTGCCCACTAATTTAAAAAAGCCTTCAAAGAACTATACAGGCCCATACTGCTCATATAGCTGATTTTCTTTTGGTTAGTTACCAGTCTCAGTAAAGTAAATTTACTCTAAATGCTGAGTGAAATTAATGAATCAAACAATATGATTATTACTTGAGCAAAGAGTCTGGAATTATGTCCAAGTTTAGGTTCCCTATTTCTTAATGAAAGAATAAAAACATGTCTTAATCTGCTTTGAAAAGATAGAGAAATCTAAACAGTGTCTCATTTCCGGAATCAGAAAAGAGATCAAATCTTATTAAGATAATCAAGATAATTTATTTCATGAATAACACAGTTGTGAAATCATTCTGAAATGTTAATATTTAGACAGTAGTTAAGAAATGTTAACAATTACTATTACAGACATTCAATTTTAGATAGGTGCATTTTTTTCACTTTTTCAACAAAATGAGCAATAAAGAATCAAAAAATTATGTTTAATGTTTATAGAAATACAGATTTTATGGATTCTCATTCAGGCTTTTTATACAAATTATGTAGATTTTTAGTTTGAATAACTACATTATTTCTTCATAGCTTTTTTAATGATGTAATAACAATGGAGACAGACTACTATGGCCATCAGAGGAACTAACATAGAGAAGTATCATAGAATCATAGAATCATAGAATGCCTAAGGTTGGAAGGGACCTCTAGAGGTCATCTAGCCCAACCCCCTGCACACGCAGGGACACCCTGCACACTTGGCACTAGGTGTCCATGTATCAATCATTTCCCAGCCTGTGTGAATCTTCCAGGAATGTGTATTTAGATTTCAGTAACTTGATCTTTCTACTAAGTTTCTTCTAGAACTTAGTTTCTACTAACAATGTGCTAATTAAGCAAATGCTTTCATGTAACCAAAGGATTATTTATCACTTATTAATTTCCACTCCTCCTCCCCAAAAAAAGACAAAAAAACTTTCTTCCTACAGCAGATTAAAAAAAAAAAATAAGCAAAACATCTAGTATGTATTCTTAAGAGAGGAATATGGATCTTATTACAGAAATCTGAAAACAGTATGTCGCTTTTAAAACATCTGTTTTGGAAACCTCATCAGGACTATTTTCCAAATGGTATTTTCAGAACTTTAGTTTTGAGCAATTCTGTGCGTTTGACTTACAGTCGAAGATGAGCATTCTGAATAAAGCAACTTCTTTCCCACAAATCTGCTTACACTTCTGAAGGTCCTATTGGAACACGCAGACTTCTGGTTCTACAGATGAAAATTTTAGCCTTAGTGTCTAATCTTTAGTTCTGTAAGAAATTCTGTACCTGAGCTGAGCACCAGTAATTTTTAAGATGCTATTACATGGAGACAAACAACTCGGTAGACTACTAAAAGAAATACATGTGGTTTCCGTACAAATTTCACGGCTTTGAGGTCACATGCTCATCTGCTGCAGTTTATGTTATGTATAAAGTCCTTGAAACAAAATAATATTTCTAACTGGATTTCTTAATTTGCCGTTTCTTACTTATTTGCACGTGTGTGCAAATACACATGTAATAGGTTGTGTATTTGAAGAAAGAGATAAATGCAGGGGAAAAGTGGTTAATTATTTCTATAAATAATCACTTTTCTTGTCAGTGTTAACTTAGATGTCAGTCTAATGTAGAAGTGATCAGTCCTCTTATGTGCCATGTTTTGTCATTCATGGCAAACACAAGGTCCATAAAGCTCCTTTGTCCCTGGTCTGTTATTCAGACACTGTTAACACACACAGAAAAGTACAGACTGAAAATACCTTAGTAATCTAGGACAACACCAATGCATTTTCTGAACACTATGCCCGAGGTAGGCATCTAATCACTGTATAAAGGCTTGGGAAAAGCATAATGGTTTAGTTTTGAATGTTGCCTGGGCTTAGGGGACCATCTACTTTTTGTGTGACCTCCTGAAATGTATCTAAAATGGCAAGATGTACATTTATCAGCAAAATTGGGTGCTTTCATCCATCAAGAAGGTACTTGGAGTATTATGTTAGTAGAAATTTTGCATGCTGCATGTAAGTACCTAAATAAGAACTGTACAGAGTAAGGGTTCAAAACTGGTTTAGCAAAATCAGTTTACAAATATTTTAGCTCCAAGGATTAGCTCAAAAAACACATATATGATGTGATCAGTGATAAATTAACACTTGACCATATTATTCCATACACATTTTATTAGGTTTATGAGCTCTTAGTTAAATGTCTTGATTAGTGAACCATGTACTTTCATAATTGCCTTGATCTTTTTCAGTCTTCTGCTTTTTGGAGTCAGCTCCAGATCATCTCTTTAGCAGCTGGTTTATCTTCTAATATTTTAGCTTAATGAAGTGCTTTGCGATTTCTGTATGAGCTCTATAACCTCTTAGTACACCAACATAGCTCTGTTGTTGTGGTGTGTAAAACTTGGAACAAAGTAAAGAAGATTTGCAAATTATACATCTCAATGTTATAAAAATTAACTTCTAGATATTTAAATATACATTTCTGTTTATAATAATGTATGGGATAAATGGTTTAGTATGAAGTTTCTAAGAAGAGAACGTGGAAGTCCAGCATTAGCAGCAGGAGACCATCCAAGCGATTCAAAAGATATTTAGCAAGGTAAGTGCTGGGTGTTAGGTATCTTCTTTAGTGCTTCAAGAGAAAACAGTAGTTAATGAACTACCCTCAGAAATGTGTGAGGTGGGTTTGAATCCCAGTATGCTCAAGATAGGAACAAAGAAAAATCTCTGACTTCCTGGAGAAATGTTTTAATCACTGAACATATTGGACAAAACAGGTCATCTTCACCCCTTCCATCATGAGTGCGAAGCCTGTTAGCTGAGAACCTTGCTACACTGAGCCTGTCAGCAGATTTAAGCGGAGAAAAATGCTGATGTGTACAAGATGCTTACGTGACTTTCATGTAATATTTAGGTAATCAGAGATCTTTTACTGCTTTGAGAATTAAGTGGTAGCTGAAAAGAATGTTCTGCACCTAAATTATGGATTTGGGAGTCTAACATGCCAGCTGAACAATTGTTGGGAGGTATGAGGTTTGTTGGTGAAAAGTGTATGTATGTGTATACATATATATACATATATATATATATATATATATATATATATATATGGGTATGTACGGGGGGGTGCCCTTGACCCTCCTGTGACCCCAGGTCTCGAGCATGCTCAGATTGAGCAACTCATTGCAGCTGCCTAGAAGGTTCCAGAAGCCCGAAGGTGGGGGCCGGAGCTCCCGAGGGTGGGGGCTGGAGCCACCGGCCAACTGACCGCCCACCGGCGGAGCTCCACTAACCACAGGGGTCCCATAATTAGCATGTACCCAATCCCTTACCTCGCTCCTCCCTCTCTCCTCCCCTTTACCTTTCCTTTATAAGGTACTGTATTTCCTGAATGAAGATGGCCGGTTCCTGACAGCTCGTATGGGTGTTTGAAGGTTCCCGCCAGGCTCGTACTCCCGGACTCTTTCTGCTAGGCCCTGGGGCTTCGATCCCTGCTGTGTGGGTGCCTCCCCTGGAAGCTCATTGCGGGGGCTCATGCGTGCCTCCCCGTGACAAACAAGGTAGGATACTTTTGTGAATCTAGACAATAGATTTGATGGAGAACCCTAAATTTCTGTTACTGAAACCGATGTAGGATTCAGTTCAGAGTTGAGACCTTCACTTAGCTCTCCACATATGGTTGCCTTTAGGTGTGGTAGCCACTGCAGTCAACAGAGATCCATTGCCCACACATGAGAATCTAGTGGAATTTGAGATGCTCTAAAGCATCTGCCTTTTAGTGGCTGATCCTAAAGGATTTAGGTGTCCTGGACTAGATCTAACTGCCCCTTAAGTATGACTTGGTTGCTCTAGGGCATGTCTTATGAAATTAGACTCCTACATGTGGAAAATCACAATAAAGATGTAGGTATTTAGGGAGAACTTTGGTAGAGTTCTAAGTTGCACTGGCAGTGTTAATTGCATATCCATTGACTTTGTGGGGACTCGGACATGTGGCATACCTACAGGTGCCTATATATAAAAAATGTATTTAGATGTTTTAATTTTGAATCAAATTCGGCCATTGAAGTTGGATATTGAAGGTGTTAGGTTTATAAGCCATCAACTAGATACCAAGTTATAGACAGTTATAGTTTTGTTTCTTTTTAAGAATTGTGTTTGGTATAACCCAAATATTATTTTTTCTAAGCCTCTAAAATTGTACCTATTAAGCGGAAATCTAAAACAGTTGTTTCAGATAAAAATATGAAGCATAAAATTCATACAGATAAATTTATGTCTCTATGAAAAGAAGCAAAACATTTTTTTAAAAAAGCCTGTTTTCAGTTTTAACTGATGTAGGAATAAAAAGGATTACCCAATGAAGGGATGATTCAGCTAAATGTAGTCAACTTTGTTTATGCCAGCATAAATGCCAGAGTTATATGATTAGCTTTCATTGACCTAAATGCATGTGAACATATCAGTTATGCACCAGGGATCACACTGCAGTCTTTCTAGTGCCTCTGAATCCTGAAGCACTGCATAAATTATAAACCATGTGCTGCAGAATTTTTGAATTAAACCTCTTTTAAAAACAAGCTGACTGATTTGTCAGGCTTGCAAGATAAAATAAGACTGTCTTTCTATTCTAACAGAAGTTTGCTGTTATTGCACATTTAGTGTGGAAGGGGAGCTTCAACATGATGTGCAGTAGTCATGAGGAGATATTTTGATATATCACAGTTATTTGTATTGCTGACTTTTGCTTGACTTTCCAAGTTCATGTATTATTTCACTCTTTGCGTGTTAAAACTGTGCAGTCACAGTCTTGTATTTCAGCAGGCTTAATAAAAATAATAATAATAAGGGGCATGAATATTCTTTTCCTGGAAGCAATTCATTTTGATTTTATTATTCTATCTATGGTTTAGGAAAGATATAAGTCATTCACAGATGTAAATAGTAGGTTGTATTTTTATATGTTTATAAAAGGAACCTGCAAATGTGAGTGTACCTGTGAAAACAAGCGTGAGGGCAGGTCTATGCCCTCCCAGGAGCCCCGATCCGTCCAGGTGGTGGAACAGGAGGAGGTCACCTATGCTGTCCATGCAAGTGCCGTGGTGTTTTCATGGGGGGCTGCGAGGGACATTGCCCTTTCTCTGTGCTGGTTTCTTTGTCAGACGCACGTCTGCCACTGCG
>JAUBNY010000202.1:171976-183587 GCA_032275445.1 Crypturellus soui
GGCCCTCAGCGTCTTCAAGGCACTACCTGATGCACGAATGGCTCTATTGTTCACATGAGGCTGAAGCTGTAGGATGGTGCCTGAAGGAGGTCCCCAGCTCCACAAGGAGCCTTTGGCCTGGCCAGGCAGCCACACAGCCCTGTGCGTGTCGAAAGCTTGACGCGTTTTCCCAGTCTGCTGGCAAGACCTCTCAGTAGCACTGCCTGGGCTGTAGGTGCCAGCTCATGAGTTCCCTCTTGGGGAACAGTTGCATCATGGGCCCTGCTCTAGCTGAGCTTGTGGAGCACCATCTCTGCTAAAGTGTTCAACACCTAACCAGTTAAGGTTAACTTGTTCAACATGTTACAACTTCAGATGTTAACTTAATGTTAACAACTTCGTGTTGTTACTTTATTGCCATAATCACTGTTCTCCATGTCAGGATGGCCTCTTGCTGTGCTTGTGAGCAGGCTCAAGCTTCAGAGATCCCCAGCAAAGAGACTCCTCTGCTTGTGGATGTGGCCTCATCTGTGGTTGATGATCATAGAGATTTTTCAAAGAGGTTGTTGTAGCTTCTTCCCCCCGTCCATTTATTCTAGCTGTAAGCATGAAACATGAAGGGTTCTTCAGAGGTTTCCTGGACCCAAGTCCAGCAATGTTTGCATTTTTTTGCACTTTTTCCAATTCTTCTGGTCATTAGAATCACAGAATGGTTGAGGTTGGAAGGGACCTCTGGAGATCATCTGGTCCAACTCCCACTCAAGCAGGGATACCTAGGGCACCTTGCCCAGGACTCTGTTTGCAGGGGACTGGAGTATCTCCAAGGATAGAGACTCCCTAATCTCTCTGGGCAACCTCTTGCAGTGCTCTATCACTCTCACAGTAAAGATGTTTTTTCTCATGTTTTCACTCTCGCAGTAAAGATGTTTTTTCTCATGTTTAGACAGAGCTTCCTGTGATTTGTTTGAGGCCTGTTACTGCTTGTCCTATGTCTCTAAGAACCCCAAGTAGAGCAGACCTGTCTAGAGGTCACACGTACTAGGAAAGCATTTCCGTGAGTGACAATGTCCCAGCTGAACTGTGTGAGAACAACCCAACACCAAGCTTTATTCATTTCTAACATAGATCTTTCTAAGTTTTTCTTTCCTGATCATTTCCTGTAGGAAGGTGTGATATCAGGTATTGGTAACACAAGTGCAAGAGAGTCCTTGAACTCTCCGTGACCCTGCTCAGCACATGCGCAGCAGGGCTAGTGGTAGGGGTTCCAGCCAGAGTGTCTGCCCGAAGCACGGCCTGTTAATGGCCCGGCTACCAATGGCTGGTCATGGCATAATATCACTCCACTGCGGCCAGACCAGTCCTGTACATCTCCTCCCCCTGTTGTGCCTATATATTTGGGTGCGTGTATTCAATAAAGGTCTGCAGCTGTAATCCATATCGGATCATCTTCTGTAGTCCATGCTGATTCCCATTAGGTGGCTGCCATATGCAGCTTCGAGGCTGATCTCCAGTCCCAGAACCCAGTGTGGGATTTCCCTCGCCCTGCAATTTCCTACATTTACTTTTGTCCTTTGGACTGATGCAAGAGGAAACAAAAAAGAAAAAAGAAAAGAAATAAGGAAGTGTGAGCACACAAAAATTTTTGGAGAAGAAATGGTTATTGTCCTTTATTTTCCATCTTTTCCCCTAGTGGGAATCATAGAATCATAGTGGTTGGAAAAGACATTCAAGATCATCAAGTCCAGCCATAATGCCTTCAACATCATACCTGTAAAGCCATGTCCCTAAGTGCTTCATCTCCACATTTCTTGAACACTGCCAGGATGGTGACTTCACCACCTCCCCATGCCTGCCCAGGGCACAGCACAGGGCCGATGCCCTCCCCAGGTTATATCAACGGCACTGCTCGATTCTTCATGGTGAGCAAGGCCTGGCTCTTGATCAAGTCCTGCTGGGCTGGAGTGCCAGCCCTCAGGTTGTACACACACCCTCTGCCAGAAGGTGGTGGGAAGGAAGGCCAGGCACTGGGATTTTGCCCTTCCCTGTCCACGGCCAGAGAATTTGTTTGGCCCTGAGCAGTGTCTGGGCTCAGCACTGTGGAGGGCTGGCTGTGGCCCCAGCAACACTGGGCTGCCTCTGGCCATGCAGCATTTGCCGTGTGCTCTGATGGTTATTGACTGCCTTGGTTAGGCTCAGCTCTGTCACCCTGTCCCCACTGGGTGGGGGACAGCCCCATGACAGCCCCATGTCATCCCCGCATCACAAGTGGGCAGCTTAACTGTGACAGCATCATCACTGGTGAAGAGAGGACAACCCCATGTCATGGCCGCCTTACAGCCAGGAGCCAATAAGTATGTGGCACTGGGGAGGCTGGGTGTCACTGCCTGTGAGCAGGTTAACGCCAAGCTGAGCCCCACAGCTCCTCACCAGGGACAGTGTGGGCCCTTGCTGTGCTTGCAGGCAGTCCCGGTGTTTAGGAGCACCTATGTAGATGTGGCCTGATCCATATGTGTGTGTGTGATGTGTATGGGATGAAGGGTATGATTGGAACTTCCCTCCACTTTAGACATGAGATGGAACTACAAATGATCCTGAAAAGGATCCTTTGCAAATGTAGCAGGTTCGGGGGTAGATTTTGAGCATTTGTTGCAGATAAGAGAGCATCTCAATACAGTGCCCTAAGTCCAGTGCAGAGTTCAAGACATTGCCATGAGAAGCAACAAAACAGAGCTTGGGAAAAGACACTGAATTTTTTCTTGCAGGATCTTTTTTTTTAGCGTGGTTTCAGAAGATTGTTAGGGTTCATCCTAGAAGCAGAGGCTACAGGAAGGGTGAGCAGCAACCCTGAACAAAAAGGGGATATCCTTGGATGTTTGTAAAGAGGAACTATCATGTTCATGACCACTTGCTGTCCTGAACAGAGAATGTGGCCTTGTGCCATTGGTCTCCTTGTAACAGTAACGGGACAGATAGTCCCAGGTGTTTAGGTTCTGTGAAGGCCCTGAAAGTCATAAATGAGCTGTCATAGTTTTCTTGGCTCCACAGAGAAGGAGGATGCCTTTTGCCTTTTGGAAGATGTGGCACATGATGGGGATGTCTGATCCCTGGCAGATGAACATTTCCCCCAGCGTCATGGAGTGTGTCACCCCCTCCGCTTTCCTGTGGTTCCTCACATTGGTTCTCGCTTTCTACCTCCTGCTGACCTTCCGCAAGGTAGGGGGCAGTGCGGATGCTGGGGCAGGGTGAAGATGGAAGCAGTTGACCAATCCTGCCCTGGCCAACCAGCACTGGGAGGCTCAGGGCAGAGATGGGCCTATGTTGGGTTAGCTGATGCCTTGGGGGCCAGGTGGTGACAGGCAGGCAGGGCCCACACCTTGTGTGCAGCTGGTCCCATCTGTGCCAGCCCCAGCCCACACTGTCATGTGCTAGTACAGGTGCCTTTTGGAGTGAGAGAAGGGAGAAATCAGTCCCAAACTGTCATTGTTCTTCCACAAGAGAAAATCCCACTGGGAATTGGGGACTGCAGGTCCCAGGACCCCCTGGGCTGCAGACACAGCACAACATTTTTGGCACCACACTATGGTCTGGGGACTGCCTGGCCCAGTGTCAAATGAGAGCATCAACATCACCCCATTAGGGTAGAAGACTCTCCTAGTTCCCCTGTATCTGCTTTCCATCTTCTGCTGCCATGGGCCATGACCAGATTGACCAACACAAAATCCCCTGACCTTCCCTGATCTGCTCTGTGACAGTGGAGTCATTCCCAGTAGGCAGAACATCCTTGCAAAAGGGAGGCGACAGCGTCTCACTTGCTCCTTTCTCTGCCTTTGTAGGAAGGGAAGCAAAGGCAGCCACCCTGGAGAGACACTGCAGAGGCGCCTAGAGGTAAGCAGCTCCTGGGCCAGGGCAGGCACTCTGCTAAGAAACCCCTGAGACCCCACGCACTGACCATGCTGCTCTGCCTCTGCTGGGGCTCCTGTGAGGAGCTGCCCCATCCGCTCACTTGCCATCTCCCCTTTCAGCAGCCTGTGCAGTCTGGGAGGAAAGTCCACAGAGGTCTTCAGGGTCCTCTGGGTCACAGTAAGTCCTTCCCCGCATAGTACAGCAGCCCCCACTGTCAGTCCCTGGCAAGAGATCCCACTAATACTGCCTTCTGCCCACACACAGCGACATGGAAACATCCATCATGGATGACCGGGAGATGGACCAAAACCTGGAGAGGATCATTAGATATGTGGATGAGTCTGCAATAATGTGAGGCAGCTGAGGAGGGGAGAGGTTGGGGGACACACATGAGCAGGAATGACTTAGGGTGGGCAAAGGGAAATCCAAGGACTTCAAATCTGAGGGACAAGGCCATTTCAGGAGGGTTTTTCCTCCTTGGAGCAGAGCTGAGTGTCCTCCCCTTTTCTAGGGGGAAGGGTCTGCTCTGTTCTGGCAGGCAGGGCACTTTGGGAACACATTTGGAGAGCAGGACTGGGACACAGTCTTCAATCTTCTTAATGGTAGCGGGGGGAGCCCAAGGCTACTGGGCTCAAGCCTCATCTCCTTTCTCTCCCCAAGCAGGCTTGCCTGGGAGGCCATCAATGGCAGTTTCACCACTTCTGACTCAGCAAGTGAAGCAAGCTGCTCTTCAGAGACATCTCCCTCCCCTTCCTGTGACTCCCTCACTTCCATTTCCAGTAGTGAAGACAGCTTCTCTGAAGAGGAGTATTTCACCTCTTTCTCCAGTGCCAAAGATGTGGATCGAGGCTCTAGAGCTCATTCTGCCCCCATGCTTCTCCCCAAGGAGGAGCAGCAGGACCCAGCAACTCCTTCACCTGGCAGGGGAGGGGGAACCAGCTGCCAAGATGCTGGCACTGGTCTGCAGCAGCAGCAGCAGCACCTTGGGGCCCGCCTGGATGTTCTGTCCCAATCCTCAAGAGTCTTGGGCTTTTGCGTCAGGGAAACACAGACAACTTTCCTGTACACTAATGTCCGAGAGGATGTGGAGGAGCCAGTGCAGAGCAACGATCTTGGGACAGAACAGGGGCTGAGAGTGGCTATCTGCAAATCCCTGGAGGCTGAACTGTACCTGTCTCGTAGCCCACCACCACTGCCCACAAAGCCAGACACGGAGCAGGCTTCTGACATGCACAAGCAAGTCTCCCCAGACAACGCTGGGTGTACTATTGCTTTGGAGCTGGATGTCAGCTGGAATGGCATGGAGCAGTTGGAGCAGCTTGTGCAGGAAAATGAACAAGAGAAGGAACTGGGCCTGCCAGCTGCTGTGGGTGAAGCTCAGCAAGAAGTGCCAAGCTCAGCTCCTCCAGCACCTCAGCAGCATACTGCACATGATGAGGAGGTGACTCCCTGTGTGCAGGAGCTGCCTGTCCTTGACGAGTCTGTGAAAAAGCAACTGGAGGTGCACGTGACAGAATCACAGGCAGCAGAGCACTTTGAGCTGCTCACAGGGATCGAGACCTGCAAGGAATGTGAGGCCTCTGTCCTTGAGCAAAAAGCTTTCCCAGCTGCCCCTCTGCAGAAGCCTGCTGGGCTCCCAAGCTGCTCGCCCTGCCAGCCCTGGACTAGTGATGCTCAGACCACGCGCTCTGCGGGAGAACCCATAGCTCTGCTCCCAGGCCCAGTGCATGAGAAGAGCTGGCATCCCACATCTCCCATGGTCAAGCAGCAGACACACAGCCCGATGACCACGAGACATGCAGGACCAGAGAGTCCTGAAGAGGAGGAGGCTGCAGACCATGTTGCAGTTTGTGTGGGAGAAGAGCAGGGTCAAGCGCATCCTGCTCACGAACCATCCATGCAGCCAACCCAAACACTGTTCGGGGATTACAGAAAGAGACTAACCTGGGAAAAAGACCCTAGCGAAAGTGCCAGCAGGAGCGTGGTCCATGAGGAGTCGATGTCAGGCACTAGCAGAAGGAATCTGGGTCCTGGGACACAAGCAGATCGGCACAGATCCAGTCAGGCAAAGCGGGTGCAGACAAAGAGCAAAGGACTTCTCAAGAGTCAGTCAGGGTCATCCGATGAGAACTGGAACAGTTCCAGTAGGGACATGGGGACATGCCAGCTTCGCAAAGGCAGTAGATGTCCTCCAAGACGAGGTTCCCAGCAGAGAGAGCACTCACACAATGAGGATGTGTCTCAGACACCATCACCAGCCTCTGCAGGTGCAAACATACCAGTCTCCCAGGTGGAGAATCTTCTCCAAGCCCTCAGTGATTGTCACAGGGCTAGTGAAGCCGTTCACAGAGTCAAGAACCAACTGCTGGAGGAAATGTGGATGCAGCTCCACAACAAGCCTGGAAGTCCAGGGAGGGACACAACAGCAGAGAAATCCACCAGTGTGCCATGCCCCAAATGTGCTGCTGAAAGCTACCCTCCCTGCTCGCAGCAAGCAGCCCAGCACATGCCTGAGCCAACTGCCTTGGCCGTGAATATCAACATAAATGCAAGGTCGGGCAGAGGCAAGGACAGAGCCAGAGTGGGATTCAAACACCAATCTCGGCATGGGGACAAGAGGCAGCAGGGGCAGGGCAAAACAAATGCCCTCACTGAGCAGGCAAAAGGGCTCCATCTTTTCAAAACTTGGTTCTTGAGAGATAGGAAGGAGGAGTCTTGGCCACAACAGGCCCTCACCAGGCCCCTGCCCTCACATGTGGCACCCAGGCACAGGATACCACAGATACAGACACCACCTTTGCCAGGCAATATCTGTTGTGGGCTCCTCGTCATCCTGCCATGCCTCGAGAAAGCCTGTGCTGGGCTCCTGGAAAACCTCAACACCTAATTTGGTAAGAACAAGATATGCATAAGACAGGAGGACAGGGCTTTGGGAAGTGGGGTGACAGGTCCTGCAGAGCTCTCCAGAGAGCAACATGTGACAGTGCTAAGCCAGTCTGAAGCTGCTGTGCTCTCTGAGTGAGTAGGGTTGGGTGCATTTGTCTGTGGGTCTGGGGTCTGGTTCGTGGGGGAAAGGGGCTGCCTGGGACTGTCTGGGAGAGGGAGTGATGGATGCTGTGGGGACACCATGCCCGTGAGGCTGGGGCACAACCAAGGACAGAGGTAGGGCGGGACACAGCAACGCTGGCTCCTATGGCCTAAGGGTTGGACCCCAGGTGCTGCCTCTTAGGAGCATAGAGAGCAGTCCCATTCCTGGCACCCTGAGTCCCAGCCCTGGCTGACCATCCTCTTCCTCTTGCAGTTGTCAAGCTGTAGCGGGACCCAGTGGGTGCAGCTGGACTGTACTCAGCAAGCAGCAACTCCTGGAACAATGAAATCCTGTCCATTGAAAGAAGTGTGCAGGGTCTCTTGCTTCTCGGGCAGCACAGGTGCCATCCCTGCCCATTTCTGCATGCTCATTTGATGAGCAAGGTGGGCACATTCATGGGCAGTCTCAGCTCCCCCGCTGTCTGGAGATCCAAGGCAGTCCTCCTGCTTTGCTTCCTTGTGAGCAGAGCAGACAGTGATGGGTGAAAACTGCTGAAAATTGGAGGAGGAGGAGGTGAGCTTGATCCACGCAGAGACAGAAGACAGCAGTGAGGTGGCACAAGTCAGGCCAGCAGAGCAGATGTGGGTTGCCACTAGACCCCAGCTACACTGAGGGACCTCCCTTCCAATGGACCTCCCTTCTAAGGGCCTCCCAGTCTCAACCACAGCAATGAGCGAGTTGCTCTGAAAGGGAGGTCTTGGCTCTGGAGCGGACACTCGCGCCAGGGAACCTTGCTTAAGGAGCAAAAGTGCGGCCAGAGACTGAAGCAGGAAAGCCCAGGGAGCAAGAGGCAGCCCCAGTCCCCTGGCCTGTGGGCAGGGCAGAACAAAGGCAAAGGACCATCAGATAGTGTGAGAAAGAGATAGCTTGATGTAATCACATCCTGCAGTCATCTTAAGTGCACACTCCTACCCTCCCCTACCCTCTTGCCATAGGAGAGAGGAAGTGGAATTAAGGAATGAGGAAGAATGGAAACATGTCCCTGCTCGGTGTAGCAGGTGAATTCCCTCCCAGATCCCCTCGCTTCCCAAGGTGTCCATACACGATATAGGCATGAGAACCTGGAACTTGAGGGACAGGCAAAGGAGGGCACAGACCAAGGTCCAGCTGAGCAGTTCTCTATGGCATAGCAGTCAATCTCAGTAAAATCAAGACTGTCTCCACCAAAATGGAAAGAAGGGTAGTTGTTGTGGGCAGCTCCTTTCTGAGAGGAACAGAGGACCCAATTTGCTGACCTTTCCATAGGAGTCTCTTGTGTCCCTGCGCCCTGAGTAAAGGACATTGAAAAAAGGCTGCCAGGTCTTGAATGGCCCTCTGACTACTACCCACTATTGCTTTTCCAAGTAAGTGGCAATGAAGTTGCCAAGAGAAGCCTGAAGGCCATCAAAAGGGACTTCAGGGTTTTGGGGAGAGTGACAGCACAGGTGATGCTCTCATCTATCCCCTCACTGTCACAGAAGGGCAGAAAGGGACAGGAAAAGCCACCCATGGCCAAGAGGCTGGTGTCAACAGTCAGATTGTTTTTTTTTTTTTTTCAACCACGAGGCAGTCTTTATGGCACCGGGCCTACTTGCAAGAAATGGGGTTCACTTGTCTTTCAAGGGGAAAAGAATTCTTGGCAGGGCTCATTGAGAGGGCTTTAAACTAGGTATGAAGGGGGAGGGGGATAAAACTGGGATCACTAGGGATGAGCTGGGGTCAACATGCCAGGGTTGGGGGAGAGCTCAGTAGCCCAGCTGAGGTGCATCTAACCAAGACATATGTAGCCTGGGTGAAAAACAGGCGGAACTCAAGGCCATGGCAAGTCAGGAAAACTATGTCACCATCACTGAAATGTGGTGGGATCACTGTCATTACTACAGGCTCTTCAGAAGGGACAGGCAAGGAAGGAAAGGAGGTACACTAGCGCTGGATGTCAGAGAGTGCTTCGAGCCCTGAGTGGGTGATGGAATAGTCAAATGCTTATGGGTCAGGATCAGGGAGAAGGCCAACAAGGCTGTTATCTTGGTGGGAGTCTGCTATAGCCCACCCAAGAATGAAGAGACAGAGAAGACATTTTACAAGCAGCTGGCAGAAGTCTAACAATTGGTAACCCTTGTTCTTGTGGGAGACTTAACCTACCAGATGGTTGTTGGAAATACAATAAGGCAGAGAAGAAGCGGAGAAGGACTGGTCGGAGATGTGGTTGGAGGCCATCTTGGCCACAGTGACCACAGAATGACAGCGTTTTCAATTCTCAGTGAAGTCAGGAGAGGTGATAGTGAAAGAGCTATGTTGGGCTTGTGGAGGGTGGACTTTAGACTGTTTAGGACATAGGTTGGGAGAGTCAAGAAGGAAATGATAAAGGCTCAGGAGCTGACTGTCCCCATGTGCTGAAAGACGAGCCAAATTGCAAGAAGGCCAGCCTGGCTGAATAGCCGACTATTGCTGAGACTGTCGGGAAAGGAAGGTTTGCTGCCTTTGGAAGAAGGGGCAGGCAACTCAGGATATCCTGTCACTAGGGCATGTAGGGAGGAAATTAGAAAGGGGAAAGCTTGGGTGGAACTCAATCTGGCCACTGCTGCAAAAGACGACAAAAAATGCTTCTACAAATACAGTAACAAGAAGAGAAGGGCCAAGGCGAATCTCCATCCTTTACTGGATATGGTGGGGAACATTTTCACCAAGGATGAGGATAAGGCTGAGGTACTTAATGCCTTCTTTACCTCAATCTTTAACAGCTAGATCAGTTATCCTCGAGGTACTTGGCTCCCTAGCTGGAAAACACCTATAGAGAGCAGAAGAAACCTCCCATAATTCAGGAGGAAACAGTGAGTGACCTGCTACTCCACATGCACACCCACAAGTTTATGGGGCCAAACGGGATCTACCTGAGGGTTTTGAGGGAGCTGGCAGAAGTATTGCCAAGCTGCTCTCCATCAACTATCAGCGATGCTGATTAACAGAGGAGATCCCAGACAAATGCAGACTTGCCATTGTGTTGCCAGTCTACAAGAAGAGTCAGATGGAGGATCTGGGGAACTACCGGCTTGCAAGCATGACCTCGGTATTGGCAAAAGTTACGGAGCAGATCATCTTGAGGGCTAGCACACAGCATGTGTGGGACAACCAGGGGATCAGGCCCAGTCAACATGAAAGGCAGGTCCCACCTGACCAACTGGATCTCCTTCTATGACCAGGTGACCTGCCTAGTGGATGAGTGGAAGGCTATGGACGTGGTCTACTTAGACTTCACTAAAACATTTGACACAGTCTCCCACTGCTTTTTCCGGGAGAAGCTGGAGCATGGCTTAGGCAGGTGGACTCTTCAGTGGGTGAAAAACTGGCTGGATGGCTGGGACCAAACAGTGGTGGTGAATGGGGTTAAATCCAGCTGGCAACCAGTCATGAGCAGCGTTCCCCAGGGGTCAATGTTCGGGTCCGTCCTCTTTAATATCTTTATCAATCATCTGGATGAGCAAGTTTGCAAACAACACCAAGCTGGGAGGAAGAGTTGGTCTGCTTGAGGGCAGGAAGGCTCTACAGAGGGACTGAGACAGGTTGGATGGATGGGCTGAAGGCCAACCATATGAGGTTCAACAAGGCCAAGTGCCAGGTCATGCACTTTGGTCACAACAACCCCACGCAACACTACAACCTTGGAGCTGAGCAGCAGAAAATGATCCGAGAGAGTTGGTCAACAGCTGGTTGAACATGAGCCAGCAGTGATAACTGTCTACCTAAATGCAAGGACAGACAGAGGCAAGGAACAAAGCAAGGACAGAGTCATCCTCAGGAGACTCTGCCCCAACTCTGAGACACTGTCTAGCAGCAATTTCTTCTGATGTATCTTCCATTTGAGATAGCTTCTTACTGCCATTTGAATAATGTGCCTGATGAGGAAATCTCCCTAACTACCTATCAAAGCATTCAACTAGAACCCATTGTGCTTGTTGGTTGCTTGTTTTAGTTTCCAGTGCCCCTTATGTACAAAATGAGAAACATTCCAACATGAATGTGTCACAGATATGTGTTTGGGGAGGATTAAATTATATTGTTAGGTACACTTGCTTTATGACCCACACTTGCTTTATGATTCACATTTCCTGCAATAAAGCAGCTTCTTTTTTCAATATATTTTAAATATTAATAATATTTAAGAATGTTGTGTTTTGGCACTCAGACTTTGTATCAGAACAGGTCAATATATGCTTAAACCGGGTGCATTGTCTATATCACCGGAGTGGAGTAGGATTCATTCAAATAATGAGAGATTAGCTAAATCTTTCATGCAAGAACTACATATTTTTAAATAGATATTTGAAATGTGATTTAGAAAATGCGTAGCTTAATTAGGGAAAAGGAAGACTAAATGTCTAGAGAGCACAGATCATATAAAAGTTGTATCTGAATTACTTCCTGCCATTAGTTAGGGAAGTTTAGAGTACACTATACTTTGCACAGAGACTATAGAGCTAGTTCTAACCATTTCAGGTTCACAGAATCACAGAAAAACAGAATGATTGAGCCTGGAAGGGACCTCTAGAGATCATCTAGTCCAACCCCCTGCTCCAGCAGGGACACTCAGAGCACGGGGCACAGGGTGGCATCCAGGCAGGTTTGGAAGATCTCCAGAGAAGGAGACTCCACAGCCTCTCTGGG
>JAUBNY010000202.1:190538-204811 GCA_032275445.1 Crypturellus soui
GGGGGGTTGGACTAGATGACCTCTAGAGGTCCCTTCCAACCTTAGGCATTCTATGATTCTATGATTCTATGATATTGACACACTTAGTTAGACTGCATGATACAACAATGTCAAAATGCACTCCACTACTGTGATGAGTTGCTAGACTTTATTATTATTATTAATTATTGTTATTATTATTATTATTACTATTACTATTATTATTTTATCATCAACAGAGGTAAACTGTTACAATTATCTTCTCATCTATGTTCTTTGGCATTGCATTACTATTTGGTCTGTGGTAAAGTGGGAGTCCCATGGCATCTATACAGTTCTTGCACTTCAAAAACCGGATAAAAATCATGATTCTTCCTTAAGGAAGTATGCCCAAATAATTTTCAAACAATTAAAATTCAAACAATTTTGAGAAGCTTTAGGAAAAAAAATACGTAGACTTTTATTTAATGTATAATAATTTCCAGCTCTTAATATGGGGAAATAACCAATCTGAAAATTGTATGTCAGCCTTTTCCTCTTACCTTCCTATTTAAGAAATCATCACCAGACCACTCCAATCGTGTGGTCTTAGCTGCAGATCATGCAGAACCGTGCACTCTTCTGAGACATCAAGAAATGTTCAGTAAAGCTTGTTTTGATATATTGAAGTAATATAGCTGTGTAAGCAGGGTGCTCTACCCAAGGAAAATTTAACAAAACCATTTTCAGGACCACAGCCATGGTAGTGAAGCTGGATTAGTCTGACCACATTGGAGCAGTACAGACACTTTGCACTATAAAATTTTCTATTTTCTCTTTTCCTTTCTCTCTCTCCTCTCTCTACTTTTTCTTTGAAACCTCAGATTAAGGGAATTTATAGAACCACAGAAATAGAGGGGAATTTTTTATCTTTACCAAAATTTTTTTAATAGCAGTGGTTATTTTATTTCTGAGTTACTTTCACTCAGTTTTCCTTTTTTTTTGGCAATTTCATAACCCTAATAAGCTAAAGACTCATTTCGAAATAAATATAAAATCATATAACAGAATTCCCAGTTTTAAGTCCTGAAAAAAATGTATAATTTCTCCAACAGATATTTGTAGAATAGATAGCCAGTGAATGTCACAACCTCTGCCAGCTGGTGTTTTTCTGAAATTCCGGGCTTCTGGCCATTTGCTGCCTGCCTCTTTCCTTGTTTCTTGCTGTGAAGCTGTAGGTGTGTGATGGTCAGGAAAGGCAGGACTGACTGAAACTGGCACTTACAAGCCCTGTGCTGTTTTTGTATTCACAGATAAAATGACAGGTTTTTCTTCCTCGGTAAGTAAGTGTTTGAAATATTGGTAATGATGTCGCCATCTTATCAAATCTAAAGTTAAGAAAGAAAAAGGCCAAGGCCAGCTGCTGTAAGTTTTGGTGCGAGTAAAGCCCAATCTAACTAAAAGAGGAAGCCTTACTGCTACAGAAGTGGGCAATAATAAATACCAAGTAAATTCACATGTAAAAGGACAGCTGATCCGAGCTGGCCAAGGTGTATGTGGAGGACCACTGGGTGTATTGACCATAGAACATGCCTGCATTATATCATGTCTAGAGCTCAGTCCAAGCTTAGAGGCCATGTAACACCATCTGCATGCCAAGGGGCAGCAGCATCACTCTCTTTACTGCTATCTGAAGATAAGACCAAAAAAAGAAAAAGAGCTGCATTAAATGAAAATAGCCACCATGTGCAACCATGTATAAATGGTACCAAATAAACTAAGTAGATGAATTTAATCTCTGTGAGGTGAACAGCCACATCTTCCTCTTCTTTTTGTGGTTCTCAGTCTTGCTCTTACGTGAGCAAACAACCATGGGCTCCTTAATTTCATCTAGATATGTTCTAATTTTCTTATATTCTCCTACAGGCTACATGATCTACAACATTGGTGGTTAAAGTGATATGAGTATATTACTTTATATTATATTGTCAAGAATCATTATTTATGAGATATTTTCATTTTTTGAAAGTTCACTGTGTAGTTCACTAATCTGCTGAAAATATGTTGAAATGTAAGTGCTGCTTATGAAATAATTCCAAAACCTGCCACCAAGATTTTGATTTATGGAGTAGCAAAGACTCCATTAGTAAAGTAGTGCTGTTACAAATGCCAGTATTCAAAGTTACAAAATGTCAAACTCAGTTTGCCATAGAGATTTATTAATTGGTCCAATCCAGGCACTTTTTCATGGTGGCAGCAAATGACACATTCCTAGCACTAGGCCTCACAGTTCAATCTTAAATAGTTTCTCCCAAATGTGGAGGCAGTGAAACTTCATTATCTATGTCTTAACATTTTTTTTAATATTGTGAAAGGATTTTTTTTCCAAATTTCATTTTAGACACAAGTATCAATTTTGTAAAGTATTCATGGAAAATTAACATTGTTGGACAAAGCTATAAACAATTGAAAATATATTCTGGAAAAATCTATGTCAGTCTTAGCTATAGAGAGCTATAGAAACACTTCTCCCTGCCTAACTAGGAAAAGAGCACTAGCAAAGAGTCTAAATTAAATGTTCAGCATTTAAAATAAGTGAGATTCTTTAACATAATCTCTGCTAGGAATACATATGTAAAAAACAGCTTGTATATCATAATCCAGTCTTTTGCCTTGTAGTAGAGTGAATAAATCCTAACCAATGCAAGTGCTTACATACAGGAATAGTGGCAATGCAATGGGTTCCTTTAATACTGGAAAGAAGAGGGTGACAAGGGCATGAGGCAGAAGTAAGAACCAGCACCAACGGGGGCTAATGTGTCCCACCAGAAAGCAGACCCAACTGCAAGGGATCTGACAGCAATTACTGTCTTCTCACATTAATGAATTAGGATTTTATGTGTATGTCTCCCTATGGAATGAAGTGTTGATACAACACTGAGTCTCTTTTATGGCAGGTTCAATGATAATTACCAACATCAGGCTGCACAGTGGGTTCTGATTGGTTTGCTTGTCGCATATTGAGCGAGATGCCCTTCTGAAGTCAAAGTAATTAATTCTACAGTGTTTTCAATCTACCTGCGCTGCTTTGAGCTATCCTGCAATTTTGTTGGTAAAGTAAGTATTTGTGTTCCCTAATTAGATCTGAAAAATAATTAATGGAGTCCTTGGTTTATTATACTAGCAGGTGCACATATAAATATACATTTGCATAAGATGTTCTCAAAACGTGTTATAGCGTTAAATATATATTAACTGTCATCTAAATTCCCTATTAACAGCTGTCTTATAGCACCTATTTATCCATTAGTATCCTCAATTTGTGCAGGAACAGAATAGCAGGGGTAAAAGAGTAAATGCTGATTTATGAAATTTATATTTTTATTTATATGACAAACACTTATTATGGAGCCTTTCACTGAGAAGATAAATAAGGAAAAACAGAGGCATGTTAGTTTCAGTACTACAAAAGTACTATTTTCTTATTTGAGTCAAACATGCGTAAGAACTTGTGCCCACCGAAGGCAATGAAAAGGGGACATGAATTCACTCCGTGTCTATCCAAGTGTCTGCCATAAATCAGTGAAAAATGATAGCGCAAGTAAGTTAGATAAGCTTCAGCTATCTGAAGGAATAATGGAAATAATCATGTCCTTTTTTATTTATTTTTTGTGAGAATAAGTGCTGTGCTTTTTCTTGTATATGTGAATGATATCCTTGATCACTTGCTAAGCATTAAATAAACTATTTTTTCTGATGTTCAGAGCAGCTCTGAGAACCAGGTGTAACTAATGTTTCTCTGCTAGTATGATTTATAGCTCCTAAATGAACCTAAATTATCAACTTATCCTGTGTTTTTAAGATTTACTTTTACTCTGTAAACGTGCTTCTCTGTCATAAATTTCAAAAGCCTGAGAATCCACCTTAGACAATTGTCCATAATGTAATGAAGTATCTGCAAGGTTATTTTTGTTATTTATCATTATTATTATTATTATTATTATTTGTTTGGTTTGGGTTTTGTTCGTTTATTGTTTGCTTGTTTGTTTTTCTGAAGATAATTATTTACCCTTCCTTTGCTAAAAAAAAAATTTCTTCTGTAAGAAATGAAGTGTGATGATGATGCACGACTGATCACACAGTGGAATATACTGAGATTGTAAGTATCGAGTATACCTTAGGAAGAAAAATAATTCATAATACAAAAAAAAAATAATATGTTGTTGTGAGTGAGGGACTTTGAAAGGCTGATTTAGGAGAAGAAATAAAAGTATCATATTGCTGGAAGTAAGTGATTTTTATTTGTTTATGTGGGATGATGAAAGGGATAACATGCATTACCTTGATGGACTTGGGGTCACCTTAGCAGCTCTGATGAGTCATTGTTGTGGCATCACATTGAGTCACTTCGCATTGTTAGCGGCCACTGTAATCATGGAAAGATTGATGGAAAAGAAGTAGATTATGTAACAAAAACTTAAAAAAACACCATCAAACTTCTGCCAGAGACAGAGAGTAAGAGTCAGCCTGTACACTCATGGTTTGGAAAAGTCACAAGTAGCTGAAAATCCATCAGTATAGAGGAACCTTTGGGGACAAGCGCATTGCGGAGACCCCAGCAGCACGACGTGCTCGTTGGCAAGCACCAACAGAGCTGCCGGAGCTGCTGCAGCCCCCTTGTAAATCCATGCTGCTCCCTGTGGAACAGCAGGGTCCCAGGCACAGACAATGACCTTTTGTAACAGGGAGAAGGCAAAATACAGCGAACAGGAAAGCCAATGGCACCTGTTACAGCCAAAGTTCAACCATTTCTAATTGTCTGCTGAACAAAAGCATGCCCAGTGTTTCTTTGGTTTATTATTAAAGTCAGATTATTTGGTTAACAGCAACGCTGACATGGAATCCAGTGGCAAAATTTTAATTAGATTTTAGTGGCAATATAATAAGGGAGGAAACAAGCTGTATGAAAACGACAGTGACATCTGTAGCCCTTCATCCAAATAAATCAGTGATTCCTTTGGAATTCAAATGGCTTTTTACTACTCCCTATGGAAAGATTTGGTGCAAGATTAACAAATTTATAGGCAGGGACTCAATTTTTACAATGGTAAATTTGCATTGTGCAGTGAAATCAGTAGCATAATGATTTACACTAACTCAGGAGAAGATCACAAGTCAATATTAAATTGAGGATCTTTTGTTTGGGTAAAATAATAACTGACTTTAGTAGAGGCAGCACCTCATCCTTTAATGATATCCAGGCCAGCAGGGACAAGCTTTTCTGTTCCTTGGTTCCAAAAAGACTTTGTACAAGGTCTCAAAACAAAATCTGTAAAATCTAACATACTTCCATTAGATCAATACCAAAGAGAGTTTCACCTGAGTTAGAATTTCAGACCTCAGATTTAACATATATATTTGTCTGATGTTTTACTTTCTTTGCCTTCTTTTTTTTTTTAGGTATTGACTTGCTAGTATTCAGCTTGAATAAAACCACTCAAAAGGTTTTGCACTTTGGGAACAATTAATTAGACTAGTCAAGGTTCTTTACTCAGTAAACTCAGTTGTAATGACAGCCAAACTGTTATGATTTACTTAACACCAGTCCTTTCTGGAATTAGGAAAAAAAAAAAAAAAGGAAAAAGAAGTGCATCTAAGTAGAAAAAAATCTATCCAATTGTTAGAGCTGTACAATTAGCCCTCTGCAGTAAGGAAACAGTTCAGTATCTTTTTAATATCTTTTACAAGTCATAAAGTTCTTCCAAGGACTACCAAAGACTTAGTATAGAAAACATCTGCAACTCACCATTTATCCTACATACTCACTGAATTGGAAATTCATGAAAAATTACAGCTAAAATAAGCACACTTAATGTAGCCCTGATGTTTAGTCAGAGATGTCATGCAGTGGAGCTCAGTCTGTCACTACTTTTTTTTTCTTTTTTTGTTACTATTATATTAAATGCACTTTAGAAATACAGGTAAACAATCTGTTTCATGTCGAAGGCTGTCAAAATGCTAGTGTTTTTATTAATAACTTTGCCTATCTGAGAAATTTTGCATTTGCTTCCAGCTCTTTCATTTTTTTTCAGTATTAATGTAACGAGTGCTTTCACTTGTTACATATCTACAACAACCTCCATTTAGAATGGTATTTTGTGAAAAGAGGATAAAACATTTTATGTGACAAAGGATAGAAGACTGTGCAGAAGAGAGAAGGCTGTGGTAAGCCATGGAGACTTGAGATCTAATCTTTATTCATCAGTGGAGTTGCCTGTAAGCTTTTGTAGATTAGTTAAACCCCAATTCAGTCAAAAATATAGATTAGGTATCTTTCTAATCACCTGCAAAGCTCCATGAAGTGTAAACTAGTCAGATAATTCCATACCTGCATTCCCTGAACAGAGTCTATGGAGAATTAGATACCTTAAAAATAGCTGTATTGAAACACATGCTGATAAAAATGGTCAATGGAAGGTTATTTCTGGAAATGACCTCCCTGTGAACCTTCGCACCTCAGCTCGACTGGAAATGCAGGAAATTCTCTGACCACAGGGACTGAAAGCCTTCTGCTACAGCAAGACTTATGTAGCTATCTTTCAAGAAAGAAATAAGGCTTATTCTTGGTTTTGAAATGTAGTGAGCATTGATGTTTCTTTCCGTCAGTAACTGAAAGGCTGGAGGCCTGGCCCAGACCTAGGAAAACTGTTTTTAATGTATATCCCAGTTCATGCTACCTTCTTCTGGTTCAGTGAATCTTTTCTTCCTTTTTTTTTTCTTTTTTTTTTTTTTTGAGAAGGCTTCAACAGGAATGATAGAAAGCTCTCATATTTCAGAATGACCACAAAGACGGTGATTAGGACAATTCCTTGAGCTGCTGGTGTGAATAGCCTCCCGTATTCCCCCTCGGAAAGTGGATTAACCAAACCAGCAGTTTATTATACAAAACTGAGCATGAAAAAGGAGCTGGAAATGGGAAGGGGTAGATGCCAAAGGGTATGTATATATATCTTTTTGCATGTATTATCTGTGATTTGTTTACGAGTTTTAAACTGGGCCAATCACAGCACTTTTATGTTTATGTTTAGGTCCGAATTAGTCACGGCATGTAAAGGCTTTTTATGTAAAATGTGGCTGCATTCATGGAACTGAAGTTTCAAACATCTGAAAAACAACCGAATAGAGGATTCTAGAGTGACATTTTCATTTTAGCCCCTTTACTGATTCTACAAAGAGACTGTTTGGCGAGTAATGCTAATGATTGGGAGGCTTTCCAATATTATGGTGATGAGAGGGAGCTACGTACATAAGTAATGACTATGTCTCTGAAAATGTGAGAAGAGGAAAGAATCATTCAGTTTGCCCAGCGTGGGAGAGAGGAGAGGGAAAGGGGTCCTGTGTCTAAAAACAGCATCTACAGCTGGGTGCTGATCAAAACATGATTTATATTTCAGCACAGAACCATATTGTAGCTCTGTATAAATGTGAACTGCACTGCAGAATGAAGTAAATGCCTTCTTTGTCCTATAAAGCTGTGTCATGTGCTTTGGAAGCCCAGTTAAAAGCTGATGTTGTCAGAAGCTGCCAGGGAGGAGGAGGGAGACTGTCAAAAGGAACTTCATACAAGCAACTCTTGTAATGTATTAATCATATTACACTAGATGGATTCAAGTCTATATCTACACTGAATGAAGGAAGGCAATATGCCCAAGCAGTAGCACATGGTTATCCATATTGCTTATATTCATCCATTTGCTGTCTCAGTTTTGGCCCATGTGCACTGACAATAAGATATATGCCCAAATAATGTTGGATACCATTCAGGTGTAGTTCAAATCAGGGATCAGTCCAGTAGGCCTATAGGAATTGCCCACTCTGTTTTTGGATTTAATAGACTTCACTTCTGCAGACATATCTGTGCTTTGCTAGCTGGCATTCGAGCCATAGACCAGTCTCCGGCTCATCTTATTCACTTTGCTGCCAAGAAACCATTTTTATTCTTCTGGTTCTGCCAGATGTTTGCTTGAATAGTCTTGAAGTTTTGTTATGGCTTTTTCAAAGCTTCAGCATCTGAAAAAAATGAGGGTAATATTCTGTTACACTCATTTGCGAGGCCATTAGAGATTGGTGGAGTTAATTTGACCTATATTCTTCATGAATTAATAATCCATCCAATCTGTAGGCTATAAAGCATTCTGTACAAACAGACTCTGTTGGCATTCTGTTGGCAATTGGTGGCAGCAGGCAGGAATAGTGTCTTTTTTATGTGTGTGTGAAGATGTCTTCATAAGAAAGCGAACATAATTGATTTTCGGTCTTGGTCTGACTTTGAAACCTTAGAAAACATAAAAATCAAGGATGAAAAAAGTAAGTTCAATAATTTAAAGCTATCAACTTGAACTCCTGTATTAGTTCATATCAATACAAACTCAGACAAATTTATTGTTGGAACAGATGCAAGAAAAGACAACAGAAAAGAAATGATCTAATGAGTATAATGAAGACATGGGTGGGAAGCTTGCTGAAAATTATTGACTTTCAAATAACAATCAATCCCTCTGAAACTTCAGTGCTTCTGTTCTTCCTGCTTAGCCCATCATACTGGTCTTTGAATAACAAAGAAAATAATAGCAAAAAAAGTGGAGCTGAAGTTGAAGCACTGTCAGAAGCCACAGTCTCACATTGACACTGCCCTACAGATAGTGGGGGCAAGATCATACATAAAAGACAAGATATCAGAGCTGGAAAAGAAATGACAAATGTAAATTCTGCTACATGACACTCTTTGCAGAGAAAATATGAACATGATAAAAACAAACATTTGAAGTGCGTGGGTGGGAAAAGGCAGGGGGGATGGAGCCAGGAGAAAGCACAACTGAATAAGGAGAAAAAATTCAAGTCTGGTTTCTGTTGTACATGTTTACTGGGATTCCACCTGTTATTCCCCAAACTGCTTCCTGTCCAAAATCATTAATTCCTCTGTACAATAAATAGAATGGAAAAAAGATGCCATGCACAGGGAGCTATAGATTTCAACAAGACTTTTATTGTTAAATTTATGTAGCAGTTTGAAACGGTATGTTTTTGATCATGGTCAATAAAATGGCAGAAGTTATGCATGGAGCACAACGTATATCACTGTTTACAATACTTGCAGTTAACTGTTTGAGAATTCAAACTTTATCTACCCTGCAGTTCCAAGCCCCAAACCCCCTGTTTGTACTGGGTGAGACGGATTATTCATTCACATGGCAAAACTCTTGGGAGCCTGCAGTTCTGAACCTGGTGAAACACAATTCTGTCTAGTAACAACAACAACAAAAATCCTGTGGGTATAGAATAACTTTCTATTATGAGGACAGGAGATCCCAAACTTAGTTTTACCAGGCAAAGCAACTTTCCAAGAGTGTATTCCTTGTAGTTGCAGGTTTGCATGATCAAAAGAAGGCTGCTTCAGCCTTCTCTTCCTCTCTCTCCTATTAGGTATGTTCAAGTCTATCACATACCACCAGTTTCATGCTCCCAGCTGCACTCTGCCATGGATGTGTTTCTTTATCCTGAGAAAACACAGATCTTGGGTGTGGATGAACTGCTGATTTGGGTGGGACAAGAAGAACAGACTGGGAGCTGCTGCTGCCCACAGGAGGGAGCTGACAGCAGCCGAGTGATGCCCTCTTAACTGCTGCTTCTACTTGTCCCACAAAGCTAGGATAGTTTATTACTATTCCTTACTTCCCCTTTGTATGGACAAGGAATAATACCTGAAAGAGGTATTAGGATAAAAAATGCTATTTTGTACATCATGGCATCAGTCATTCGATTTTTGATTTGACATCAGATATAAGTCAAAGCATAAACAGATCAACGGAGGGATCCTATGGAGTCATCCTCTGAGTTGCAGCTTTTCTGCTACAGTGTTTTCAGCACATTGCAGGATCAATTTACTAGTCACACAAGTTTTCAAATCCATGCACCAAAGTTCAGTTGGCTGACATATGTATGACATATGTACAGGCTCACATCTACACTTTTGCTGTGTCAAGGCTGTATTGACGATTAAGATATGACCACATCATTTTGCAAACCTTACAGGCGTGATAGTAATTGAGCATCTTTTCTCCCTCCTTTTATACACAGAAAGTTAAAGATATATGTATATATATGTATAAATATATAAAAATAATAATGTACTAAAGATGTGATGAAGTAATTTATCACGTTTCACACATTCTATGTGAAAACATATATGTGTGGTCCTTCCTGACATCCTGTGTACAAATTGGAGACAGATTTTTTTAACAGTTTCTAAATCTGCTAAGGAATTCCTGAAATCCTGTTGCTAATTAGTTGACTACAATTGCTTGCACAAACACAAATACATGTATAGAGTGTGTAATACCTTTAACAAGCATTTCAGGATTTTTTATAGCAAGAATAGGAAAAAAAATATTAAAGTGAAATGTGACATCTTTATTTTTCTCACTCTGCTTCTTATAGTACTGGCAGCATCATGACAAAAGATAAAAAAGAGTTTCTTGACTGTGTCTTTGTCTATCAGTCTTGACTTTCTTGTCTATTCATTGAACTTTGAAGGGTTTCTTCTATTGTGTTTTAATCAGAGCATGCACAGAGAACATCATTTATTCTTCCCTTCACTCATCCCTCATGTTATCTTTTTGCCTCCAGTACATGGTTTCTTAAGCTGAAGACTATGATATTTCGCGAACAACCTCAGTCTTTTGACAACAGACAGATCAGACTTGCTGCAGTCTTTCCAAAAACACTGCTTCTTCATCTGTATGCACCACAGCACCCCTTTCTCTGCAGACTAGATCAATCTCAGCATTAGGGAGATTATATTGCTGTTGGTAAGCCTACAGACTTTTCCTCACAGTGCTGTAGCACAAGGCTACACATTGAAGACTAGATGAGCCTGACATTTCATTTTACCCATTCAGTATGCCAAAAAGGAATCTTGCTTGAAGAAAAAATGATTCAGACAGACTGATGATTCAGTAGTTATTGGAAACAGTTCATCTTCTCTTTGATCTTGTTAAAGACTAAGGTTCTTAAGCATATATGTCATTGCCCCAGAATTTATTTACTGTTTAGTGAAAAGCAACTTGCAAGCGTTAAATGTCCTGTAGGTAACATTTGATAGAGAAATAGGAAAAGTTCAGAAGTAGAGTTGGGTTTTCTGAGTTCTAATTCTAGCTATGACTGAGCCTATGAGCTTGAGCAACGTGGCTTAATCTATCACAAAATACCTCATTCCGTTCACCTCTAAAATTGACAAGAAAATTGTAAGCCTGTTATGGAATTTTAATGAAATTGAGACTGATATTATGAGATAAAAAAGGTATTTAAAAATGAAAATATAAACATAACTATTTTTTTCCCTGTAAAAAGTACAGATAGGGTATCTGAATGGCTTAGTAATGGTTTAGTTGTTTCTATTTTTTAATGTTAATCTAAAAAACAAACAAACAAACAAACAGTTTAGATGGTAGTAGTCTCAGCGGAGATTGCTAAATAGCAAACCTAGCAAAATAGAGGGAGAGACATGAGAAAGTTTGGCCAAGACAATGTATATGTTACGATGTGCTATAGATGCTCATCCCTGTCAGGCACCGGGACTCCCTCCTGCCCAGCTGCCAGAGCCAACCTGGTGTTACCAGGGTGCTGAGGTCTCCCCGTCCTGGGTTGAGGGACACGGCTGCTGCTCTCCCATTTGTGAGGTCAATGGTCTTCCCCTTAACTTATTATCCCATTGGCCCTGAGCGAATCCTTTATCAGATAACCTTAATGAAGTAGATGCTCTCAGATGCCACGTACCTTTGCAATATAGATAGGATGGTTCTCAATGTGGTTAAAAATGAATCTGGGATGTGATGATAAGTGTGACTAGCCCTTGAATTACAAATGTTCCCTCTGTATAAGTTGAGAATCTTGTATTCAGTATTCTTACCCCCTTAATTTATTCTCTTTGTTTTATCATTATGTTGTATTTTTTAAAAAATTCTGGATGGAAATTAAAAATGAAGGGCCTAAAGCCTTACAGAGCATTTCAGACTGTCTCTTCTGAGTGGCAAAGATAGTATTTTCTGTCTGCTCCTTTCAGTGCGTAAGAACTACAAAAGCGTATTGGAGCTCCAAGATAGGACATAGACTTTTACATGTTCATTTACTTTGAGTGAATATGCAGGGATAGAGATAACACCCCAAAATGGGGGCAAATTATGGTGGTCAGTGAACTGGGGAGACCAACTGTAGAGCTAGAATCGTCATCAAACCTAGAGGATGCCAGTGCGATGTTAAGGAAAGTTGATTATTGGCAGAGCACTAGCCATGGATGACTGATGCTGCTGCTTGCTGGTTTGTTAGTGTTGTGATCAGCATTAGTGTTTGCCCATAAAGTCCTCAACACAAATGGTACCAAGATGAGGGAAAATGTCTCCCCACCTAGCTTAATGGACAAGAGTATTGCCTTTGGTGTGTTTTTCCCCTCCTCCTCCTTTCTTTTTCATTCTCCATTTTTTTCTGACACATGTTCCGCTCTCCCTTCAACCCTCCTTTCTCTATAACAATTCTCAATTGAAATAATTTGTATTTTCCTCCTATTTTTTGTTGATTTGTGTGGGTCAGCATCTTTTAAGGGTGGATGGCACAAATTTATTGTAACAGTATCACTGAGGCCACAGGATGCTGTGGGCTGGATGCCTGGGCCCCAGAGCACCTGCATTTGTTTGGCCTTGGGGTTTTAACAATTTGGGCTGCAGCAGGAGAAATAGATTAATTTACGAGGCCAGAACTGGAGAGAAATGGGAAAACTTAATCCTATCTTCTCCGCTGGAACTGATGGAATATCTGAATGAGAGCAGAGCCCTGTGATAACAAGAAATTACTACATCTCTGTGACTCTGTCCACATCTGAACATAAAATCAGAGTCATTTTAGGAAAGGCAGATCTCTTCTTTTGGCTTCTCCTTTTATTAACAGGAGAGAATAGGATTGATCTTCATAAGCATTCACAGAGAGATATGATGACTAATTACTGAAAGTTTCAAGTTCGTTATTATTTGTGCAGTCTTCCTTAGTTTATTCACACAAACAATTATGCTGTCTCACCTGCTATTTTTTTCCCTCTATGTTTATGATATGTAAATACAATGTTTATCATAAATAAATTAAATGCTCCAGTCAGCTGATGAAAAGGGAAAAATCATGCAAAACTGAAACTGTAGAATTTAGGTTTCTGCAGAAATTTCAGGAAACTCTGGCTTCTTTGTCCAGCTTTGTTTTTTTTGCCTGTTTTTGTATATTAAAATTTGGTATAAGAACAAGTGACTAGATACTAAGCCTTTTTTAATTACATACACACATTTCCATGTAGGTGGGACAACTCACACTTGCTATATCTTATTTTTTACAGCAGGAGTCACAAAACCATTCAATGTGTTAACACATATTTCAAATGTGTAGCACCTTGCATGAGCCCTGTTTGCCAGCGATCTAAGAGGTATTCACAATTCCTAGCCCCTAGCTGGAATGTCAGAGTTGCTAAAGTGGGATTTGCTCTTTAGATTGATAATTACAACTGACTGAAGGAAGTTCGGGAAATCTGACCAGTCATTGCATGAATTTAAGTACCACTATATGAGTTGCATTCTGTTAATCCGTTAAAAAAGGACTTTTTATTGCAGACTTTTTTGACTTTTTTTATATTGACATTATGACCCATGATAATAAAGTTACACTTGGTAGATAAAAAAAAAAAGATATCAGAAGGGAATCAAAACTGAATTTAAAGAAATAATAGCAAATTAAGAAGATCTTTGGGTTAACCTGTGTGAAGGTCTGATTGTGTGAAAAATGGAGAGCTTTGTGGTTATTTTCCAGCTTGCACCACTGCAATACTCATATGAAAATAGTGAAAAGCCAGTATATGGAACTCTTACCCATATTGGTGACTGCTAATTTGTGTGAGAAATACCGTTCAAATGAACAGGAAACATCATCCATTAGCATTGCTAGTATTTCATGATAGTGCTTAAGATGTGACCTGAACTTGCTTTTTCGGTCTTCCTATAAGCAGGTAAGTCCTTCTCAGATCTGACTCAGAGCAGGAGTCTTTTGAAACTTGTGATGCCAAGCGCTTTCTCCTGTTCTTCTTTTAGAGTCTGGCTAATGGGTAAATGAGTGCTTGCCTAAGCTGTTACACAAATACTACGGGAACACTTTCAGTTTCAGTTTCAGTACTATATTTGCCTCATATGAGCCATTTGAAAGAGACAGAAGGATTGATGGAGTCACAA
>JAUBNY010000202.1:204911-221943 GCA_032275445.1 Crypturellus soui
TTTCAGTTTCAGTTTCAGTACTATATTTGCCTCATATGAGCCATTTGAAAGAGACAGAAGGATTGATGGAGTCACAATCGTAAATAAAGCCATTAGCTTTGAGGAAATTGCTCACAAAGGCGGGATGGGTTCTGGATTCTGCTGAGGTTTTCCAAAGGAAGATACAAGCAGCCTGTCTTTCACTAAAAGAGCCTTTGTGATAAATACCAGCCCCTATAAAATTGTGTACAGAAGTACTTAAAAGCTTCAGGGCTACTCTAAGGAAAGAACATGTTGGCTATCAATAAATTATGTTTTAGGTATTAATGTGTCTTAAGTTTAGAAATTACAGGCTGTACTCCCTCAACTAAGTTGAGTGGTCCCTGCCTTTGGCCCACATGTAATTGATTTCACTAACTTCAAGATAAGTAACTATTAAGTTACTATTAGTGTTATATATAGATTGGTTATATAGAGATATAATATATAATATGCATATATACTATATATATACATAAGATGCATTTATATTAATTTATAAATCATATCTAAGTGGGTTTGCTTCTGCAAATCTTATTCCTCAGTTGCATTTTAACCTGTGCTGATAAAGCTGACTGCCATAAAAGGCACTGTGAAATGACTGTGAACCATAACATCTTACGTTATATCTAAAAACTGTTGAAATAATATATGTGTCAAGACTGAGAACATTATTTGTCCCTACCACGAATCATAGTTTACATCTGTAGTTGTGATAGAATGAAAAATTCACTTACTTACATAAGATGGAACTCTTGTAAAGATACAAGCTGAAGATCTTTTGCCTTTTGCGTATGCCTGCTCTCTTCACTCTATAAGAAACAGTCCAGTGGCTGTTCTAGGGTTACCAACATCAATGTCATAATAACAACAGAGAAAACAAAATGAACGTAAAATAAACTTTGAGATATACTGGAATTGTGAGAAGGAAGAGTCATCTCATCTCTGTGCTGATGCAGTCAAAATTTACACAGAGAAAGATATCCCAAAGACAATAAACAAGCACAAAGAAAATTGTGATAATTATACAGCACTTTTTTTGGAGGTCCTATAACATGTGGGACAAGGTACTGAACTTGTTAATGTGAAAAGCAGTTTCTCCAGATCTGGCACTGTTCATTTCTAAGAGGAGGTGATGACCATTTCCTTTCTCTAGAGCAAGAGACTTTCTCCTTTTTTGGGGTAGATGTTCTTCAGATCTGTCTTCCCAGCCCTGCATGAAGCAAGTTCATTTCAGCATGGGTGGATTTCCACAGCTCCTGTTCTCCTTCCCTTTTAATAAACCTTCCATCCTCCACTTTTTGGAGTGATACGCAAATTGAGAGTTTCTCATCTATCATCCTCAATATCTAATATGGGCTGACTTCTGCTCAGGATGCTTCTGAAATGGACATGCTCAAATTACAGTGGTACTTCACTGTAATTTCCAAGACAGGGTAAAACAGAAATTCCCCACCTTAGGAGCAGATCAAACTTTGGGCTTACTAAAAATTCCTGATTTTTATTTTTTTGCAGTAAGCTAAGGGTATAGGATGTGGTTCACATCAGACCTGCAGGTGGAACAAGCCATGTCCTGGCTGCACTGTATGGAGTTCAGACTGAGAGCACTATGTCATTTTTTAAGGAAATTTATCAAATATAATTTTGGTAATGGCAATAAAACAGCATAATCTTATTAAACTTATTCATCCTGTGAAATGGCATCATAAAAGAGTGATTTCTTAATTCCAGAGGGCAACAAGGAAGCCAGAATATTAGTGCTTGGGAGAAGTAAATTTTCATGATAATAGTTTCATAAATACCATCAGTTTCTTTTGTAAAATAAACTTTAACTGCCACAACACAAGGCAGTTATGATGAAATAACAAATGATGCCAAAATTCTCAAGCTTATTCTCACAAACGTTCGGATAACATTTCTTGCAACATGGTTCCTCCTAGGCTGAAACTGAGTAATTTTATGTTCATGGCAGATAGGTCACAATCTCCAGAAACTTCCAGGATTGTGAAGGAGAAAGGAAGGCTTTAGAAATGAGAATAATAATAATTAAAAAAATAATCTTGTTACTGCTGCTATGGAAACTCAAGAAAGAATAACCATCACTTGTTATTTTTTTTCTGGCTACTGCAGCAAATGAACTCAAATGCTGAATTGCTGTCATAACTACATATTATTAGATTTTTTATTTGGTTTATTTTTTTCTGGGTTTTGCTGATAAATTACCTTGGAGCTGTTCCATTTCTAAGTCTTTGAGAATTCTTTTTTCTCTTTTTCTTTTTTTCTTTTTTTCCTAAAGAGCAATGCATTTTAAGTACAAGGAACATGAAGCTGTGAACAGAGAACTAATTTCACATGGGGAAAATAGACTGACTATTTGACTTGGTCCTGAAAATGGGAATATAATCACTGTGTTTTATTTGCATCTGTAAAGGGCAATGCTTTTATAAAAAGAAGAAACATGCTGAACTTACAGATGTGCCTAATTCTCCACAGCACCTAGGAACTATGAGGCAAAACATCTTGTTTAGACATTTATTTTCATGCAGTTATAATGTGGTCATCACAGTTCAATCTGGCTGAGAGACTACTGGCAAGAATACCTTGCTTCTGACTTGTGTTCCCCAACCATTTCTAAATTGTTTTGCAAGGATACATCAGTCCTAATGAGTGTGGTAATTTCGAGGAGGCACTGTTATCAGTCAAAATAGAAGCAACCATTAATTCCCAAATCCTCAGAAATAACACCTAATTTCCCAAACATTTACAATCCAATTAAGCTCTTTCCAATTTAACAGTTTCATGAATTAGTAACTTTTTTTTGGTTCACATTCATTTCAGACAATCATTTTAGAGGAGTATCAACTATTTCTTATACAACTTTTAATGCAAAGCCTTCCTCAATAAAAAACCAATGCAATACAGTATCACCAGCGGAGACCATGTGCTTTTATTGTATCCTTATTTTAACAAAGACTGTTCTAAGGTATTTTCATGTCAGGAGTGCAGAATTCTGGAAATCCTTTGTTATAATACAGCATCAGAAAGCTGTGATTTGGAGGAAATGAAGTTTTCAAATGTATTCTTTTTCATCCCGTCCCTGGGACTGAATGCATATGGAGTAAGAATGAGCTTTTGTGCTTTACAGTTGTGGCCCTATAGTTGTGGCAAAAATCTGTCCTTCCCTCCTTTTTTGTCATGCTATGTACATAGATAGTAGTCAGTCAGCCGATCAAGTGTAGAAGTTTAAATTAGCTAACATGTAATTGTAGTACTGCAGAATTGCAGTGGTAAATGGATACAATCGTGAATTTCAAATTAAGTAACAGCTTAATTAGTTTATTATTTTATTACCTCTGCAAGATTATTACAGTATCTCTTTGCATTGATGCATATAAAACTGCATCTTAATAATGCTTAGACATATAGGCTGCCTTTATCTTGTTTTCTATTTTATAGCAAATGCAGTTCATCCTATTTTGATTTGATAGCAATACAAGACACCAATATTATATCTGCAACAAATAGCAAACATAATAAAAAGATTTTGCTGTATTCATTGTTAAGTATTCAACATATGAGGTCAGGTTAACCAAATGACATGATTTCCTGATGCAGTAAATAAAGTTGTATTCTTTCTTGTCTCCACTTAAATAGGCAGGGCTTTAGCTAAAATACCTGGTATTGCATTTGCAAGGAATTGAAGAAAGAGGAGGATCTCTTCATTTATTAGGGTCTGACCCTACTAAACAGCAGTGCAATGTTTACAATGCAGATCAGCTTAGCTTTGCCAGTGCAGTCAGTGGAAAGCAATTCCCTGTCTCTGCAGTCCTCAGCATAGTTCTGCTGAACTTGTCTGTGATTCTGTAAAGGTCTGGTCACATCACAATTTTGTCTGCTGCAGAACACGTTTGTTTCATGGCAGCCGTTCGCTCTGTGCAGGTGGATTTGGGGCTCTTTAAAAATGAAATGCAGAACACTTGTTATTTTTAGGATTACACTCTGCATTTTTAGATGTTTGCAGACTAAAGATTTCAGGAATGTTGGTCTGCAGGAAATGATTTCCCTTAGGCCAGATTTACTCTGCAAGCATATCATAGTTTGAAGTGTAGTCTCAGCTTATATTGGCAAAGCGTTTTTGAAGTTATCATTCGTGCCAGACTTCCTGACTGAAACTGCGTATACTGGGAAAAGCACAGTTTGTCCCATATGCCTTACTAAAAATTACAGTTTGTCTCAGCATATTCTGGCCTTAAATTTGAAAATAACTGTTTCCTTAAACTATCTGTCCCATGTATTAATCATGTCTTCATATCTCATCTTCTGCCTTGGTCATTTATGCACACTGTTATAAATGAAAAAAAAAACTTTTTAACTCATTCTCCTTTGGGAAAAAAAAAAAGGCTAATCAAGAGATAAAAGTAATATTATGTTATCCCAGAAAAAGAAATATATAGAAATATATATGTAATATATAAAACTGAGACCTGGCACAGGCTGCCCAGAGAGACTGTGGAGTCTCCTTCTCTGGAGATCTTCCAAACCTGCCTGGATGCCACCCTGTGCCACGTGCTCTAGGTGTCCTTGCTGGAGCAGCGGGCTGGACTAGATGATCTCTAGAGGTCCCTTCCAACCTCAACCATTCTGTGGTTCTGTGAACATAGGTATTTTGTAGCAACTTGACTATTGTTGCATCTCAAAAAACTTTACATTCTTTTATGTAGCAATTCACTGGGTTCTGTGTTTAGCAGCAATTGAATTACTCATTCAACCTTTTTATTTAGGAAACTCGGGGTTGGATGTTTCTTTATCAACTAGCAGGATTTAGACTGATAATAAAACTGCTGGGTTTTAGTGTTATTATATAAGTGTATAAAGATGCAGGATAGTCTCTGGTAGCTATGATAGGTAGGTACCTTTGGCCTGGGAGTTATGAAAGATATTCTAGAGCATCTAAAAGCCAAAATATAAGAGCAGGTCAAAAATATTCTGTAAGTGTTCATTATTCCAGTACACTCTAATTGAGTAAACCTACTCTGTGAAATGGGTGCTGCACTTACATATGCCAGCATTTAAATTAGACACTTCATGTCTATATTTGAAAAGTGTTGAATTTTCAAGACACAACAGGATTCATCAACAATAATAGCCTAGAAATAGCGCTCTTTTACCAAGAATAAAACTACTCTAAAATGAAGAGTAACTTTTAGCTAGAAGTAGTAAACAGTAAAAATGTCCCTGTTTCCCCCATCCCCCTTGTCCTTGCCTTTTGCTGGATGTTCCACCCTTCCATCTCTAAGATATGATGGAAATGGGGAGGAAAACTTGGGATGGTGGGTTTCTAAATCAATTTCCTTTGAAAAATACAAACTTCTGCATGAACATTTTGATTATACTTTCTATAGTATGGGAAGAACTAGCAGTACATATCATTTTGTCTTTGTTCTGAGAAGAAACATACTTGACCTTGCTGTTTCATCCTGTTTTCTTCTACTCTGACATTTGAACACTTTCAAAATAAAATATTTGATAAAAGTGAATCGTTGTCTTTCTGCTTCTTGGGTCTTAAAACATTGTATTATTTTTTCTTCCCTTTAAAAACAAAAACTTCAAAATTCTCAAGCTTTCTACAGAAAGAAGGCTCCTCTAAAACAAATATTCCACAAACCTGTGAAACTGATGTACAACAGGCCTGAGAACCTCTGTAACATCATCCATTTGCATCCATTTGCATCCAATTTGCAATGGTTTGGGCTCCAGGTTACTAACTCTCCCTTCAACAATGCCCGGACATGCTTCAGGGCTAGCACGTGCCAGGAGCTCATCAATAGAAAGTCTGGATAAGACTCCTCTGTTTTAAGGATATAAGAGACACTAGCTGAAACATGACCTGTGTCATGATGAACATGTCATGATGTTATGATTTTATTTATTATCTAAGATATAGCAAACAAGAAAGAAAGTAAAAACAATTTTTGGAAATCTTTTTTGTAGAAGCAATGTTCCCAAAATAAGAATTGTGGTACTTCTAGTAAAAGGTCCACAAATCTTTCATTAACGTTCATCTAATTATTATAAGATATAACTGAATATCTCTGCAATAGTTTCTGCCCTCATGCCACATTTCTTAAGTAGGTACTAAATGAATCTAGGAATTATTCAGGCTACTGGGACTGGGGACTCGGACAAGAACTTGTTATTCTGGATTTTGTGAAGCCACAAAAACAGAATGCTACAAGGGCTATCTGCTATAATCCTTATTTTTACTTTCTCATACCTATTAATTTGGTCTTTATCTTTCCTAGAGAAGTTATGAAATAGTTTTTCTCTTATTGACAAACATTAAAGCCCCATATTTCATCATCAGTATTCACTACACTATTCAGATAAGAATTCATTCTGGGCATAACACTGAGTTGGGAGATTTACTGCAAATTACTGCATAAGCCTACAAATGCCAATAAGATACTGGAGCCTCAAAGATAATGCACAGCACTCTGCAGTCAGTAGGTAAGGGTTGACCAGATAAGTGAAAAGCAGATTGTTTTACATCACACTCATAATTTCAATTTCATTTGGGCTTCCTCCCCTGCTAGATTAGCTCCATTATATACTTTATCTGAATCCATGTGGAATCTGAGAAAGGTTTTCATTAAATATTTGCATGTAAATCAAAAATAGTTAAAACCATTTCCATGAGAAAGATTTTTTTAACTTCTTATTGAATAAATCATTAAAAGCAAGTAACCAAAACCAGTGAAAAGATACTACTAAATTCCCTTTCTCTCTCAAAGCACAAACCGTCACAGTGTTAGCACCTTTCACTTGGATATTCCTAACTTGAAGCTTAGTGCTGTTCAACAGTATTCAGTTTTGAAAAAAAGATCAATATAGTGCCTGGATTGTGGTCAGACTTTCCCTACTATTCCCTGTTACATGTCTTCACAAGGTTGTTCAAGGTTGCAGCCACATAAGACCTGGCTTTCCCCTCTCTCCTACTCCCATCCTGCCCAGTAAGCCTATCCTACATAGGCTGTGACTTACCACCAAAAGATACCACAGAGGTTAAATAGATTTGGATATCAAAGAAATTTTATCATAGATATATGTGATTTTACAAACTGCATGAATTCTCTGGGCTCTTTTCCAGTCCATGCTTAACCCAGAGATCAGAGATGGTCCCAGATTTGAGTCCACAATTGTGGGGCTCCTCTCCCTAGAGGATTGTTCAGAAACTCCTGGTGGGCCTAGTGTTCTTAAATCTCGTTCCTTATAGAGCTGAGAAGGAAATGCTTTGCTGATATTATCAGCCTTCATATTTCTTATTGCTGTTGTTGACATTCACAATCTGTATTTTCAGACAATCTAGACATTTCTGGACTTCTTGATGATCAACATTTTGCTTGTATAGTTTGGCTATCTGTCTGCTTGAGTATAGCTAAGCTATAAATTGGACGCAGGTGGCTGTTCACATTTTTTCTACTTCTGCTATTACTACAAGTTGGTTAGAGTTGACAGGCTTATGCTAACAGCTATGTGTAACTCATGCTGATTGATATTAGAAGTTAAATGCTAAAAATACTTCAACTCGAATGGGCTCTATACTTTCAGATTATTAAGGATTTTGTTATCTACTTCAATCAATCTTGAATTTCTTTTGAATGGTCAAGGATATTAGAGCCTGGAAGGAGTTTCTTTTTATTTTGTTTGTTTGGTTGATTGGTTGGTTGGTTTTTTTTTTTTTTTTGGTTGGTTGGTTGTGTTTGCTTGTTTTTTAATGGCTACTGATCTACTGGTAACATTTGTACTTCAGTATACAACTCCTACTGAGATCAGAAGTTGTTTCAAAGACAAATCTTCCCCAAGAAAAAATATGGTGAAATACACCTATCATCATTTTCAAAATGTGATACTTAAGATGAAGAGTAATAGGAAAAATGCGTATTGATAGAGAATTAAAGATGTTTTTTTCTTTGGGCTACATCTTCCTGTTAACAAAAGTGGTATTTATTTAATTCACTTTGTCAGAAAAGAACAATATTATCTTTTTTTGGGGGGATCACATATTTTACAGAGGAAATCATAAGTAATTAAACTCAGTTTCAAGGTTCTCACTTTCAAGGTTTGCTGTAGAGCTCCTCTAACTGCTTTAACTAGATCCTCATTGACTGTAAAGACGCTGAGACACCCATGACATGGTGAGGTTGCCTCACATAGGTGTCTAAAACCATCTGAGCCTCCCCAAGTACAGAAACACACAGGATAAAGTTTCCAAAAATCTCATGTCACTCCTGCAGACACCATGTAAGTGTCTCAGACACAAAGTGTCTTTGATATTTGAAATTGTGCTAGAAACCTCTGCCTCGGAGATTGAATTGTGTCCGAGTACTCCCATAGGCTATATACAGACACAGAATCATAGGAGAACCAGGAATGTCCTGACTCCCAGCCAAACTGACCCACATGCTGGCAGCTTGCAATGTTGGCAGGTGAGACCCTCCTCTTGCTCATGTAAACAAAATTGCATTCTGAAACACTGAATTTATTTCCCTTGACAAAATTGACTATTGTGTGAGATTCCTCTCTGAAGATGTTTATAATAAAGTAGCAAATCTTTTGTTCCCTTAAATTATTGTGCTAGTATTTCAAAAATTATGTTACAGGTTAGACCCTTTGGGAATGACAGTGCCATTCCCTGAGTCACAGGGAGGGAAGATCTGAAAATATATAGATCATCTAAGAACGTAGAAAACCTTGTCAGCTTCCTATTTATATATTCTCATACCTAAAAATGAATGAAAATTCTGTGATCTGTGATTTGTGAAGAGTGAGGATCTCAATGACTGATATTCAATAATAAATATATTTCACCCCATCCCTAGGAGAAGATTCAGAAATTTGGCCTAGGATGAGTCTTAGAATAGATTACAAAATATGCTTTTACGCTATGCACTTGACTTTCAAATTCTAATGTCTTTTGTAACCAAGGAAACACAAAGTGTTATTTCTCATATTATTCAGTTAATTTGACATAAACTTCAGCAAGTATCTATCTGCAAGCACTCTAAAGATAGAATGTTGTCCTGCTTCCTTCCCTATAATTTGACTCTGCCTTTGATAAATGACATGCAGCTTCAATGTCAAATATCACAGATACATGGGCTATGGTAGGAAAAGTATCATTTCCTTGGTCTATATGAAATAAGATTTTAAACTCACCTCCATTACAGAAATACAGATATCACCCTGCATGTCTTGCAAGCTTGACACTGGATCCTCAAGTATTTGAGTTTTCTTCTTTCTCCTTGCCACCTCCTCTGTTTTTTTTTTTTTTTTGTCTTTCTTCCTGCATGTCTGAATTGTACCAAATATACTATTCTGCACAAATCAAAAGACAAATGCAGGTGAATCTCAAGTATGAGTAAGGAGTCTGGGTTACAGGTGTCATCCAATTATCACTTGCAATGAAGACTTTCTATGAAATTCTTTAACAATCTGAGAATAAAATCAAGGTGTTGAGTTGTGAGGGTACAGGAAGCAAACAAGTTATACAGTATCATTAACTACAAGTATATGCTTTAATATAACTGTCATAATACCAAAGCGATTGGTTATTAATTAAAAAAATGAGGTAGCTCAACTTCAAAGCCATCTGGTATAGCTAGACCAGATTGACAATTTAATATAATTTATGAACTGTTAATCAAGTCTAACTTCTTTGTGTAAGATTAAATATATGAGAATAAATACTTTTATCTACATTGATAGCCAGGAAACTTTGGCTTAGATTTTATTTAAAAAAATCCCTTTTTTAAAATAGCATATGTGATAACTGTATGTGGCATATTCATGAAAAACTAGACCCAAACATCATTTAAATTTGACCTGAAAAAAAGACAATCACAAGAAGAATTCCTTGATGCTAAACTAGGATGCTAAAATAATCAAAAGCAGTTTTGTTATTTGATAGTAATTTATGAAAAGTATAAATTAGCTAATGTTTATCCCTGTGATATGATTGATCATTTCACTATGTGTATAACCATGGGAACAAGTTTGAGCCAGAAAATAAAGGTCGTATCTGTGACATTGTTATACACACTCTGTTTTGTAAAATGGGTTGCATGAGGGTGCATCTCTCATCACTTGATCCATAAACAGAAATAACTTTCAGCATGCTTTTTGATGGTGCTTTGAGGTCTAGCAGCTCTCTACAATTCAGTGCTGTTACAACAAAATGTGTACTATTTTCTTAGTCTGATCATCTGATTCATAACATCTAGTTAATATGCCATCATTATGCTACAATACAGGAAGTAGGAAAATGGAGCAGTAGACTATTTTAACAGTTTATATGCACAAGAGTGTTATAAAAAGCTAGATTTATTTGTCTTTATAAAAGCACACCAGATGTTGATTTTTTATTTGCTTGAGCAATTCAATTTTAATCATTGTGATAGCTCAGGTATCTAAGTGACTTTTTTTTGTTATAGTATTTTATATTTGCACAGCACTTCTCTGAGCATATCTATATGTGATAATTAAATACTGTTTATATTCTTGTATTCTTTCCTTCACCCCTCATCCACATAACCTTGGTCTCTATTTCGTGTTGCCTACTGTACCTTATATCCTGTTCAACAACATAGTAAGCTAACATGGGCTGTGCTATAATTGTACCATTCAGTTTGAGATTAAAACACCCACATTAAGAGGTCTGCTTGTGTTCATCTCCCATTACTGTGATCTAATCAGCACACTCGGTGGATCTGGGAGCACAAAGCCATAAGAGCCAAGAAGAAGCTATTCTGTGGCCAGGCAGTAGCCTGGCCCAAGTCAGTAGCCAGGCAGGCAGGTTCATATGAGATGCTCTCAGGTACCTAAGACTTTGTAAAAGCTGAATTGCTACACAGGCTTCACTGAGCATATTGAATTCATTGACTACAACAAGTCAGACATCTCAGACTGAATTCAACTGTGTGTGTGTCCAGGGCACTTGAGGTGTCTTGGCAAGACCACAGAGCATCCACTAAGGGCTAACAGATATGGCACAGGACCTGTAGAAGATACATGCCTTTTCTTCCAGAGTGGCATCTGCCTACCTTGGCCATTGCCATCTCAAACAGTACTAGTTAACTGTGTTTATATAACCAAACTCACTAATGAATCCCACTTATTCTGTCCACACAATAAATATTTTCCCTCCTTTTCTTAATTTAGCAATTTGAAATTGACATATTAAAAAATAACTTGGTCACTAGGCTACAACATCCTTTCCGTCTTTCCTGCACGACTTGTGAAAGCTTATATAAATCAATATATTCTAGAGCAGGGATTAGAGCGCTGTTGTTTGACTTTTCAAGAGCCAGCCCTGAGCAGCAGCCTGCAAAATCAGTCCTGCTGCCCATCTCATGGTGTGACTGGCATCCAAGGGAGGTCCAGAATAATTAAATCCAATGCTGTCATTGTGGGCAAATGTTGTAATCATTATATCTTAGGGAGTATGGAAGGAACCCAAATATTCTTATTGATGGTTTAGAAAAGAAACTTAAAAAAAGCACACATTCATACCTGTGTCACATCTTTTCAAGACATTTTCCTCCTTATCTTCCTTGCACAGATATTTGCTATGATTATTGCATAGAAAAGTAAACAAAAGGCAATGGATTCTGACTACAAAGTTTGAATTCCATGAGATTTTTTTCCTTATATCTACATTCCAAAACATTGCTATTGAAGAATAATTTCAAAATCAGTGCCATTAAATTTTGCAATCTCTTGCTATATATTCACAATAAGGAGTAATTCTATTAAAAATCAGAAAGACTGTTTTTTAATTCATCAAGTCAGAGAGGATGATTATGCTAAATCCAAAACATTTATTCAAAAAGCTAATCTATTGCTAGTTAGTACAATGTGTTTTTTGGAGCATCTGGATGTGGGTGTTAAATCTCTAACAGCTGCTAGTGATTCCCTACAGTATTCTTGTATTTTTATCATTGTAATTCATGTATCTTTTTAATATTAGGAACATTTTAATACACAGAGTTACCAAGCAACTGCTTAAGACAGATTTATTATGTTCATGTTTCTTGTACGCTTCATGAGACTGCCCTATGAACAGAATTATCAAAAACAGAAAAAAGAAGTTAGCTATAGAAGGAGATCAGCTAAAAGCAACAGTAGTTTTAAAAGATTAATTCTGTGAAATGCCCTCTACAAAACTGCAAAATATTAAAGGGTGTACAGGCTGTTAGCTCGCTCTGACTCCAGGCTTCTTACTTTGCCATGTGAAGTTGCCTTAAAGCTTCTTCCTACAAATAAATTTTTCAGGGACTTTAGCCTTCTCGGCCCTAAAACAATAGCTATACGGAGGATGTTCCTGAAAAAAAAAAAATCCTTAAGTAAAAACTGACCGATTCCAAAAAGTTGCCTAAAATTACAACTTTTGTGTTTGGTGGTTGAGTAGTCTTCATTTTATTTACTGTCTAGCTTTTGTATGTTTAGGTGCATCTCAGCAGGTTTTCAGGTGTTTTCAGGTCCATTAACAATAGTATGAGAACTCAGAGCTTATTCAAAAGCTAGATATTTCCTGAAATTGCATGATTTTTCAAAGCTGCAACTTTTGGAGGACAGCAATTAAATAGATATTTGATGTATGTTAGTCAATAAACTTCGGATATTGGCAGATTCTAAGGAATTGTCATACAATGGCATTCATGGCATTTATAGAAAACAGCAGTGTAATCTATACAGTAATTCTGGAAGTGAAAGGCAAAGTGTTTATAGGAATTATGATACCAAACAGCTCTCTCTTTATATAAAGCATATACAAATGAACATATGAGACATTAAATTTTGTCAGTGCAAAGGATTTTGATTTTAAGGATGAGTACTTTTTAAAGTGCTTTAATTTTCCTAGACTAGAAAATACAAGTAGAGTTTCTTTGCTTCTCTTTGCTTAGTTTTTACTAACTGCATGTGTGGTATAGCATTATAGCATGAATCTCTCATAAATTCTCTTTTTTTCTGGGAATAATACACCTAAGAGGATCTGCAGGAGACAGAACATATCCTGCAGGGCTTGTGTTCAGCCCAAAATAATAAATCCTTCTGGATAAGAACAGGCATGGAGCAGAGCCACGTGTATTTTCACTGTAATGTCTAGAATGCCAGATTCCAGGAAGAGAGTTTTCTGCTCTGATAATGGGCAAGTTATCAACTGTCTGTTATCCATGGGCAGTTGTCCTCAGCTGTGCTAACTGGTTACACAGCTCCTGGGTCCAGGCTAGCCTTGGAAGCAATATAAACGCATCTACATGTTATTATGCTTGAACTCATAATTAATATTTCAAGCAGAGCAAGCTCCAATGTCTCTGCATCCTTAGCTGTGTTAATCCACAAGATGGATAAAATGTCTGTGGGTAAATGAGAGGCTGTCATTTTTAAATGCCACAGTATGCTTTCATGTAGTTAATTATATAGGATATAAACATGTTGAAAAGCTGTAACTTCCTTTTCCCATTAAAAGGATGCTCAGCTTAAAGTTAAGGAAAATTGAAAGCTCTAGAACATATCAAAAAAAATAAAAGCTATTTGATGTGAGGAAAATAAAAAAGAGCTGTATGATGTTACTAAGTAAATTTGATGTTTTTTCCAACATATAGGTCAGAGCTAAAGTGATTTCAAGTTATCTGGTTTTGAAATTCCCTCATGTGAAAATTGTGCATCAGCCCTTTCCTGAGCAGCCTAGACCTGGGAAGCCACTGAGATGAGAACACCCTTGTTTCCAAGCGTGTTGACCTTGCTCACCGCATCTATAACCGTTGTAGGGATCACAGCAATGGCTGGGCGTGAGACTGCAGACTTTCATGTGACATAATGAACATATCAGACCAGTTAGACGGGATTCCCACTGCAGCTCTTGATTTCTATGTGGTTTACCATGGCATAATAGTTAGGAAGCCTAGTTTTTTGTTATTCACTCATAAGGTTGTTTTATTTGATCCTTTCACGGTTTTACACATGAACATGCTGTTTGTCTTCTGACAGGCAGCAATGAAGTTCTATCTGGCATTTTTGGGCCATAAAGCCTTAACTCTTTGGCTGTTCTCTAAAAAACTAATCTTTGTTATCAGAAAGGTCCACCTCTTTTAGTCAGTGGAAAAAAACGAATACTTCAGTCTCAGCTATTCTGCGTATTTATCACATATCATTCAATTGACTGTAAACAGAGTCTAGATAGTTCAAATCAGTCTCTGCTTTTTATAATGCAGGCTCCTGCATCCCTATGACTTTTCAGCTCTTGGGTAGAATTGCCCTTACAATTGAGATATTGAATATACAACTGCCTTCTCTTCCACCATGTCTTTATATATCTGCACTGCATAGTCAAACAAGTCCTGGGGGAAGACACTGGGCACTGGGCTCCTTTTCCCACACTATGGAGCTGTTCATTCCCCAGCCTCTTGTTGGAAATCGTCTAGAGTATCTGTCCATTACAATGCCTAGGAAGAGTTTGTGGGGTATTATATTTCTGGGAATCTCCCTAAGAGGCAGGATCATTAAATCTACCCTAAATTTGGTTGTCTACCCTACAAGATACTCTGTCACCTTCCCAGAGCATCCAAACCCTCCTGTTGCAGCTGAGGGCAAGGACCTTTGCCTTTTGCTCCAGGACAATCCGTATTTTCTCCTTCCGCAGGCACCCTGAGCAACAACAAAATCTGATATAAAAATGTTACCTCTGGGTCACAGTGCTGTCAGCTTTGCATTCATGACCTAGTGGCATGCTATACTATAGGTGCAGACTGCCAAGAAGGAGACAGGTCAGAACTCTGGCGTTTCTGTTAAGCAAATGAGCTGACTTCACTTTCTATCCTCATCTCTTCTGCCCTCCAAAGTAATAATTACACACTCCAAACAGTGAAATATCTGTTAGGATTGTCTTAAAAGTCAACAAATAATGTCAGTGCAAAGCTAATTAAATTTTCAATAACATTTCAAAACTGCTCCTAACTTTTTTTTTGTCAAAAAAGTTGAGCAAAGCTGTTGCTTTGCAAATAAAAATATATTGTCAATGACAAACTGATCAAAATCCATTTTTCTACTTTCCTATGACTGCACATTTGCTTCCAGGCTTTGTATGTTATCGATACAATTACTGAAAGCAGATGAATTTTGGAGGGTCTACACAAGTTTACTTGCCTTATGACACTGTATGACTGCCTTAGAACACTACAGCATATCAACTATATCCAAAGCTTTGGTACTAGGCACTAAAAACATTATTTAAAACAAGGATCTGTCATAAGGATTCTGTACTCTCTTAGTCGTCTATAAGGAAGAGAGGGAGAATATAGCTGTCTCCTACTTCAGAAGATTTTTATTTATCAACAGAAATAAAAAAGAAAATTCTACACTTTTATGCTATTTTATTTCTGCTACTTCCACATCAATCTTTGAGATGGTATACAGACCAAGAAAAAAAGATTTCTTACATTTTAAATGTAGTGAGATCTGAGATTAACCTGATTTCTGAAAGGAGGATTCAGTAGCTGTTGGTTTATTAACAGTAACTTCAAGCATCTGACTCTGATCTCCCTGGGTCCGGGATTATTACAGCTATTTTCTGTGTTGATGGAGGAGGGAAAGAAAAGAAGAGAAGCAAATGTCAACACAGTGATGTCTTTAAAAGGCCAAAATGAAATGCGTAGTCACATCCTCCGTGGGAGAGGAGAGCATTGCAGTAAAAAAGGAATTGGTGACTGTCACTGAGGAAGTATTGATAATCTAGTGCCAGGATAAAAGCAGATAATTTTTATAGTTTTGCCAACAAGCACATAGCTTCTAAAACAATCTCTTTAAAGCTAAAGAGAAGGCAACAATATCCTGCTCTGCAAGGATCTGCAGAGCTGCCCACCTGCATCTCCCTGCTGCTCTTTAGGCCTGGGGAAGTAACGACTCCAACTTCCTCAAAATCTCCTGGGCAGTTTCTAAGTTACTGTCAGAGTCTGGTTTATAAGAAGCTCAAGGCAGGACAAAATTCACTACAGAGCTCGCAGAAGATCCTTCAACAGCTAATCAACACCACCACCTACAACTAATTAAGGGCAGGTGTGTACTGCATTATGATATTAGCTGCAGAGTGATAAATCATAAAAATGACACTGAAACTGTTAATTATAGGAAAATGTAAGAAAAATATATATTTCTTTTTTTTTATTATTTTCTTTTTGTTAGTAATGACCACCACCTGCTGGATAAAATGTGCATTCACTAGCACTGATCTTCAGGATAAGAAGCAAGTCTCACATACGCACACGCAGACATGGACACACGTGTATATGCACACACAGAGGCAGATATCTGCAATATCTGAGGCAGATATTGCCTTCACATTCCAGTATCAACATGTCTTTCGTATAAATAGCCTCACAATGCCCCTAAACGTAGACTGCAGGAGTATAGCTTATCATCTCTTTTTAAACATTGTATATGAGAAATTCAATAGAACAACATTGCATGATATATTTGAAGTTGTAAAATAAATTATTGATGAGTCTTACAGCTGCATCATCTCTGCGAGTCATGCAAGCCTTGTCCAGAATGTGACTGTGGAAAGAAAAGCCATGATCCTAATGTTCATCCTCCTGTACACCTAGTGTTAGAAAAGACAGCGGTGTTTGCCCTCCCAATTTTATCCTCTCTTGCAACATGGCAGCCACACTCTGGCCCTTGCTCCTTGGGAAATCCCATGAGAATTTCTCTGAAAACCCTAGTTTCACTATCTGACTCCAATACTTTTCCCATTACTGTTTACTGGTATTGTGTGGGGAAGATGCACACTCACCTCATCTAGAAATGTCTTAAAGATTATGTGGATGCAAACTGAGACCTTAAAGAAGTGTCATCCCTGACGCCTATTTTTTTTCTGTATTTTTGTTTTTTGACATTAATTTTATAAAAAGCATTTCTGTGATTGACCCAGCCATTTCATGGAAATCATGAGGAAAAA
>JAUBNY010000202.1:243540-260249 GCA_032275445.1 Crypturellus soui
ACTGTTGCGGGGCGGGCTGCGGGGCCAGGTGCCGGCAGCGCCTCCGCGGTGGCAGCGGCGGCTCCGTGCGCGGCGGCGCGTTGCTCCCCGCGGCGGCGCTGGCTGCGGCGCCGGGGCGCGCAGAGCCGCGGCGGCAGCGCGGGGTGTCGCCCAGACAAAAGATGGTGGCGGCGCCTCGCCGGGGTGAGTGAGGGAAGGAGGGAGCGACGCTGCCGCCGCGGGCAGCTGCGGGGCTGCCGGAGCTGCGGGGCACAGCGGGGCGCGGGAGCGGCTGTCGGTCGGTGCGGTCCTTCCCTAACTGCCCCCGGTTCGTCTGCCCTTGCGGCGGCTGGACCTGGGAGCTCGGAGAAGCCGCGCTCTGCCGCGCGGGATTCGCACTTCTGTGCGAACCTCGCCGCGCTCAGATGGGTAACGCCGGGATCCAGACCGCGCTTGCATTTACTTATCTATTTATTTTCCTGATTTAGTTTCGGTTGAGCTTTGGTTTTAGTAATGCGGTGTTTCTGGCGGGGTTAAAGCCTGGGTGCCAGAGGCGAATGCTGCGCTGGGGGCGCAGGCAGCCGCGCAGCCCCCTCTGCGGCTCCCGAGGGCGGCGGTAACGTGCGTGGGGGGAGGCTGAGGGACGGGGGTTTGTATGTGTATGTGTTTGTATGTGTGCCTATGTACCTGAAATAAAAACCTGGCTTTGCCTGCCAGCAGCGGCGGTGGGGAATGAGACGCGCTTGTGACACGAGACTGCCTTGTGGGCAGGGAATTTTACGTGCTCAGCACTGGCCTGCAGAAATACCCCAACTCACATTGCAGGGAAGGGCTACGGCAGCACTTCCCTTTTCTCTGCTCCTTATACATCAGTAATACACTTTTTTTTTTTTTTTTTTTTTTTTTAAGGGGAAAAAAATGTCATTTCTTGTTTGGTCTGGTAACTTCTATGGCCAAGTAAGTCTCCTTGGCCTCCCCGCCCAGCACAAAATCTCAATTTATATATTTAACTTTCCCAGAATACCATTTAAAAAATGTTCTAATAAAATCAAATTAAAGATAATAAGAGAGTAGCATGAAAGGTTTGACTCAAACTCATAAAAGCATAAAGCAGCAAGAAGAAAATTCTTCATCTCTGCTTTGTGTTAAACCACATAGGGTAGTCTGTCAGCTCATTTCACTGAAATGTAAACTATGGCAAGTTTAAGAGAGTCTCTGGGTTATTTATATGGTTTCCTAATGACTGCCCAATATTTTATTGTTTATTTTACTGTTTTGTACTTTTTTTCCCCACTGTGCTCCTGTACTCTTTATAGTGAGACACTTCAATTTCCCTGTGAACTTCTGTTCTCTGTTAAAAAATAAACAAAATCACAAGACATTAAAAGGACAGTGTATGCCAGTAATTAGAATGAAAAATACTTGGGTAATGCATGAAGGAAAAATACTGATCATCTTGGATACTGCTGCATTAGTTATTGTTGGCAGATGTCATTTCACCCTAACAGTGAGTCTATTAGTAGTTTTTTTTTTTTCTTTTTTTTTTTTCTTTTGTAGTTCTGGAAAGAAAATTCATTGTTAGTGTGCTTTGCTTGACCTCACAATACCATTTTTTTTACACTATTTTGGCAGGATAAAATATCCTCATCCTCAAAAAAATGTCAAAGGTTTACATCTGCAGTATGCTGCAGATTTTCAAGTGTTTATGTGTTACGTAAAATGATTGGTTGAAATGAATATCAAAACTATTGGACATTTAAATGAATACCAATTCTACCAATTCCAATACCTTCTGGTTTAACCGAAGTCATATTTTGTAGGTATGCAGATGTTGTCAAAACTTCTAAAGTAGTCATATTTATGTGCATTTCCAAATATGCTTTTAATTAGAGTTTTTAGAGTAATTGTAATTTAGAATAATTTTGTAGAATCAGTAGCATTTTTAATACTAGATTCATGATGCTTGCAGTAGAATAGATTTGTTTGATCATTCAGTTCACATTTTATTCAATTAAATGCTTGAAGACAAATGTGTTTTGACAGTTTGATCTCTAATATTGGAGGACAGACGAATATACATATGACATAGGTCATTTTAGAGGTGCTAAAACCTCCTACTGCTTCCTCTGTATTGACTTTAGTACCTAGTTGGATTTGATTCAATATTATCAGTCAATCTTTTAACAGTGATTTTACTCATGTTATCCATGACAGATTAAATCAGAGAAAACAGTTTGAGAAGCATATTTAATTTATGGGGCAGCTTGAGAAGTGCAAAAAAATGCAGTATTAAATTTGTACTTTGCTGTTTTAAGTCAAATTTTATGAGGTTGATATGCATATGTAGATAGCTAAACACTTGACATTAAGTTCTTCCTTTTATTGTATTCCTTTAGATCTAAACTCTTGTGAAGTCCTGAATATACCTTTCTTTCCCCTCCTTCTTCACATTACAGTTCAGTTCATATTTCCAATTAAAATGAAAAGCATTCATATGCTGGATTTAAACTGGTAGCAAGTAGTAGTTGCTTCCACAGGAAAAGCAATAGTAATAGATATGTGGACAGTAGTAATAGATACAGGACAAGTACTTTTTTTTTTTTTTTTCCCGATGGATACAAACTAGGGCAGCAGTGACATACAGGTGCTTAATATTTTGCATTTATTATTGTGGGTTGTAAATGATTAGAAATAATCTCATGATTAATATCCTTAAATTTATATAGACTTAAATATCAGTCAGTCTTACCTTAGTTCAGGAATAGTAGTTTTCCCATGCTATCAGTTGAATATTCTTGTCTAATTTACATTATGTGTCCATACATAATCAACGTCCCATGGGACTTTTCTGTGCATTTATTTATTTATGTATTTTTATTATTATTACTTTTATTCCTTTCTGTGGTAGTATTTATGCAGGGTTGTTCTCAGTGTCAGTATATGGGTTGGCCTGTAAGACCATGGTTGGATGATTGGGTTGGATGAGCATCATTGCGAAAGTTGAAGTTGCGTAAGGCTGAGATTGTGCTGTTACTAATGATGACCACAGGATTATTCTAGTTTGCTAAAGCCTTTTAAAATTAATAAATGTGATGTATAAATGCATGTCTCTCTTGATGTGAGATGGGAGTTAATGCATATAGAATATGGAATGGGATGTGTTGAGCTCTTGAGTTTGGTCCCCTATATATCTCTGATGAGCTCTGAATGACTTGAGTCATCTGGACATTGGATTTTGCACAGTTTAATAATACTGCAGATTTGATTTGGTATTTTAAGGAGACTTACATTATATAGAGACTATATAGACTTGCACAGACATTTTAGATAACAGCCTAAATTACTTGTAGGAGGAAGCGACACAAAATCAAGCTTTCTGCATCATAGGTAATTGGTACAACTAATGTGCATAGTTTGTATTGTTCTCTGATGCACATAGATTTGATTTCAAATTTTAGTAATTATTAGAAACTTTATATAAACACATATGTACACATCTGTATATGTGATTCTTTTGGCAGATCTTACTCCCGGTAGAATTATGGTTGGTATTCATAAATTGCTTGAGTGGGCTATTATGTAGTCAGATGCATTAAAGTTAAGAATGAAGTTCTTAACCATGTCTGAAGGCTGCGTGGTTGCCTGTATTTTCACTGTATTGCATGTATTGAGCTGCAAACATTTTGCAAACATCCATAATTTTAAAATCCAAGAGAAAGAAATGCTATGAAATGCGTTAAGAGGCGTAAACTATTATACAGACTTCTAGGAACTCATGCTGTGGCAGTGATGTTCATCTTGCCCTCTTCTCTCTATATTCAGTAGTGCAGTCATTGCATCAATTACCCAGGAGGTGCGAATCTTGAGTTTTTTGTCTGCACCTCAGCCCAAGTTATCTAGGCTCACGTCTCTCCTTGGACATTGCAACAAACACCATGTCCTAAGCTGCTCTGAAGTGGTAGGTAATTTTTATTCTACCTGCAAATGTGTTACTTAAGAAAAAAAGACTTAAAGATTATTTGCACTGAAATGAGAGACTCTTGTCCTGTGATCAAGGCATTCATCCGAGGTGAAGGACGTGTGCTTCCTATGGCTGTTTTATTCCTTTATCCAGTAAATGCTCTTCTATTTCACAGCTTCAATGGGAAGAGTAGTCTATTGGTTAGAGCACTGACCTGGAATAGGGACGTGTGGATGTGAGCCAGCAACATTTAGCATGAAAAGGGCATAGCACTCAATTCTCCCACTTACTCCATGATTGCTATTGAATCATTAAGTGATGGTAGGTGTGTTCTTTCCCTCTCATCCAAAGCTTTAAAATCATGCAAGTCAATTTGTGGAAGGGATATAACCTTGTTCTTTGCATTTGGGAAGGCCCAAAAGGTTTTATAACTTTTCATGATGAAAATAAACATTTTCTGAGCTGCCAGGATGGATGAAGCTAAGGCAGAAGGTTTTCAGTTTTAGTTTCTGTTAGATTAGATGGCTTCTCACTCACTATCTCTCCTCATATATATATATATATACATATATATATATATATGTATATGTGTATATATACACACGCATACACACATATACATATACGTATTAAATTGCACTGTTAGATATCCAGACTTACGGTAGCCATGCTCAGAGTTCTATTTTATAAATGCCTTTTGTGTCTCTAGTTTCATGTTTCATGTGGCAGTAAATCTAATAAAAGCAAAGATTTTTTTTGAATGAAATACAGATTTAGCAAAAGTGGACTGAGGTTATGCTCAGAAGAGAGTGTTTATTTTAACTTGAGATCAGTTTGAGCATGGTTTGGTTCCTTTGGCTAGCATAGGCCCCTTGTCCTATTTGAGATGCTACGCTCAGTGCATTGACACTTGGCTAGCAGCTACCAGAGCTACAGGACACTCATGTCCTTCCTGAGCAGTCCTACTGGCAAGTCAGAATATCCTAAGACATTACGGTTGGTGTTATTTGTACAAGCAAATAAAGAGCTCAGTAATGTACTAAGATCATAGTTGTCTAGGTTGGTTGTGATTAGATAGAGAAAAGAGAGGTTGTTTTCTTGTTGTTCAAAGGCTTTTCAGTGGAAAAACTGCTTCTTGTTTTACTTTCTTGAACACAGTGTGTTTGTATGCATGTAGCCTAATCATCTTTGTTTTCATTTTGCAGCAGCCCCAGTTTAAGTCTGGAATGTAGGTATGAGTTAATGGCTTTCTGGGAGGGGAGGAGAAAGTCCATTTTCTGGTTTCTCCTCTGCATGTTAATGGCTCTGTGGAGCTGTAGGCCAAAATCTCATTAGTATCAGTTGTTAGGTGACACAGAAATGCTGAGTGGTGATGCCGCCTACAGAGCTGAATTGGTTTTTTTTTTTGAGAATAATGAATATTTTCTCTGGTTTGTGATCTATATGATCCTATCTCAAGTAAATTGATTCCAAAATTGTGTATAAATAGCCTTCATGAGATATGCATCTCTTCAGATTTGGTTTGTTGTTTGATACAGCTGATACAAACTTATTTTTTTCTGGAGATTTTCTTTCAAAACTGTTAAAATTGTGGATGAGGTAAAATGATAAGGATATAGTTGTCTATTAATATTCCTCTCAGGTCAAGCGTTTTCAGATTTTAAAAGGGTGAACTGTTAAGTTTGTGTCTTTTTTTTTTTTCAGAAACAGTCTATTTTTTGTCAATAATACCTTCTCCCACCCACACATACATACTCTGGCGTCTTGTACTATTGTTTTGTAATATCACAATGTTTTGCTGTTTGAAGCGTCATCTGTCAGTTTCTGTGGAGGAAGACTGCATGGATAATGTGGCCATTTTTCAAAATTTCTGGAAATAATGCTGTAATAATCTTCCTAATTGGTTTTTCATGGAAGAGGAAATGGGATCTGTGCACTGCTGATATTTTTTAGACTTTTTTTCTTATTTGTTTATTTTAGCATTAAAGTGTAAATGTTGTATATACTAAAACATCATCCTCAGTCTCTCGAAAGACTGTATTACAGTAGATTTCTGTAATATCAATTGCTACAGGGATGGCTTTTGATTCCAAATGAGATCGTGACTGGGAAGCTGGAAAATGAGTTTCTCTTAAAATGTCCCATGCTCTGAATACTTGGGAGTTTTTCTTAGTGCAATATTTAGGTCTATAGGGTTTATATTTTTAATTAGAGAAGGAAAAATCTGCTTATTATTTTGTTTCAGTATCTCTTGTATTCAAGAGAAAGGTAGAATACTTCAAGATGAGAAAATATTTTTTGGCAATAAACTGTCTATGGAACAGATTCATATTTCTGCAGCTCAATAATCTTACTGTGTTTGTATTTTCTTTGTCCAAAAGACAAGGGAGAGAGAATATGTAATTTAGATGTATAGTTATATTCTTGTCTACTTTTGTACTGTGAGACAAAAAAGATTGGTATCTGATATTTATGCCTTCATTTTACTGAGGTTTCAATTCATTATGACACAGACAGTATCATGTTGTCCTTTACTGAACTAAAAGTAAATTCGCCTCAAAAAGTCCCCTTTTGTTCTGCTGCTGAGGAACACTGTGGGCTGCCAAATCCTGGCATTCTGAGTCACCACAATCGTAATAAAGTGTTTGTACTTTACAACTGCAGTTATTCAGTGTTTTCTAATTTGCTTATAAGTCAAAGGGACGCCCACAGTTTAAAAAAACTACTTTTTAAAGAAATATTCCTTGTTTATACTGAAGTAACATTTTGTCAAAAGAGAATTAAATGCACATTGCTAACACTAAAGCTTACAACGAGTAAATCATAATCTTTAGCAATAAACAACAAACCATGTGTGTATATGTGTGTATACATATATACATAAACTGCCTGTTTCCTCGGTTTTGAAAAAAAAAAATATTTTAAGGACAGAAGCTCTTACCCTACAAATACCTATAAGTGTGGGGTTTTTTGTTTGTTTGTTTGTTTTTTTTCTTTCTTTCTTTTTTTTCTTTTTTTTTTTTTTTCTTTTTTACTGCTCGGGTTGTGACCCAGCAAGTGTAACACAAGTGATTGGATTCATTTGTTCACAGGACCAGTCCCAATGAAAGCAATGACATACTGATTGCAATGTTAGGATATATACTGTATATTCAGATGCACATTGTTGTTCTTCAGTTACTTATGTGAAATCATTCTGAATTTGATTTTAACACCACATAAAAGATTCCGTAAAAGATTTCTACCTGTATTGTGTACTCTATGTATGCTATGTGTGTGTGGCTGATGTACATGATGACCTATGTCTAGAGAAGAAATATCTGTTCTTATAATTCTTTGACTTTTTATCTGTTTATGGACTGCATGCTTTAGGCCTTTATCTTTTACATCAGTTATTGAAGCTGAAACAATGATTTATTTCTTTCTGTTGATCCTAGAATTCTGTTACTATTTCTTTTTGCCTGATATATAGGGGATTCAATGTATCATTTACCTTTCCCTAGTGTTGAGGCTATGGATGGCTTGATGGCTGTCTCAGAGGTCCAACTTTTGCAAGTTAGATCATGAGTTATTTTCTATGATTCTGCCTTGCAGAGCTGTGTTTGGTGCTGAACAAAAGGAATTGTCGCTAAATTGCATATGCATGGTAGGGTCCAAAGCATTGTGAAAGACATATAGAAATATATGGAATAGAAAGTCCTATATTTCACAAGAGTGCATTTTAATTTCTCTTCTGAGTCATGTTGTCACTACGGCTGTTTCCTAGGAAGACTTTTCTATGCTAAAGATGGGATGTTCATCTAAGCAAGGGGATATTTGATTAGCAAATAAAAATATTATATGCTCCTTATTTTTTCATCTATTCTTTAGTGACTAACCTAGTACACATGAAACGTTTTGTGACAAGCAATTATGTGTGTATTGAGTAAATGACAGTTGATTTGTGGCATTCCTCTTTCAGATTATATAATCTTCATAAGTACATATAATTCACTGCGGTGGGGAGGACTGAATGGTATTACAGCTTTGAGCTTCTTAATTCATGTGGCAATGCAGTTCTGCTCGTGGTGCTGACTTCCTTTCCTCTGTTTTACCCATAAAAGGAGAAAACTGTTACTCTCTGACTTGTTTTAGAAATAATCACGAGATAAGGATTGGAAGAGGGAGAAACTATTCAGGTAACTTTTGTTCTGCTAATTCTTTTGCGTGGTAAGAGACATTCTGTTTTCTGTGTTTAACTTGAAAATATCATGAGGTTATATGTTATATTTTACTTCTGTTGATGTCTGTAGAAGAAAGTACTTTCTTCTGATCACTTTTTTTTTCCCTTATGTGTATCGGAGATTCTGAAGGGAAATTGGATACAAATGAGTTTGGAATGAAGAAAAAAAAACTCACTTCCTTGGAACTAGACTATCCTCCAGACCTGGAGAAACTTTCCTCCTGGTGATTAAAAGAATGAATGTGTGTGGTGTTCTCCCATCCTGTGCCAAGAACTGTAGATACGCATGCCTAAATTTGTTGCTTTGTTTTGCACTGTAAGAGTTTCTGCTCCAGTTTCTCAGGAAACAGAGATATACTCATGTGATTCTCTGAGGACTTGCCCAGAAATCAATTCTGGAAGTCTCAGCTGCCTTTCCAGGATTGGAAGCCTTTTGCTCACTTGTTCTGGAGTCTTATAATGACTTCAAGTAAGGAAAGTAAGAGTTTCTTGATCTTCTTTGACATATTCTGACATCATAGTCCTCACATTCATGAGGGTCATGCCCTCTTCACAGGGTGAAGACAACTAACAGCTCAAGTCCCACCCAATTTAAACTATGATTTACCAGATAGTAATTAACTAGCTTATGTCTATGCTGCTATCTAATGTGCAGCCAAGACTAAAGATCTTTTCATTTAGTAACATTATGAAATATTTTGACTTGGAGACATGTCTATTAGCTGTCTCTCCTCTCGCTTAGTATTTCCAAGATGTTTTAGAGATTGCAACAGAATGGTCCACAAGAGAAACCAGTCTTTTTCTTGGGTGACTGTGTAAAGTAGAGATGCTTGGCCCAAATATTTACCTTAGTACGAACTGAAGTATTTTGTCAGAGTCACTGGACAAAAGAAACTCTAATCAGTGATCAGTTATTTTCCCAGCATCGTCACTATCTTTTGTCACCATAGGTACTTAGGGCTCCATGTCAGAGAAACAAGGCAAAAAAGAAGAAAAAAAAAAAGAATCTAAAGTCTTTTCTTTATTATCAAAGTGTTTATTATTTTTTTTTCACATCAGAATTAGGATTTAGGTCAAGATCTATAAGGAACAAGTGCCTGTCTCATGTCAGTGGTGTTATTGCTGGAGAAGCTGATAAGTTATTTCAGCATTTATATGAAAGATTTTGTTGTGTGATAGCCTTTTTTTTTCTTGAGTTGACAGCAAGTTTCCTAGTAAATGCTGATGCCATTTTTTTGCAGCAGATGTAGCATATATTTTTGAAAGAAATTTTACACTAGGAGTAAGGTACTTCCAGGTAAATGAGAGCTTGGGAATTCAACATCTGGGACTTTTAGGCTAGGAAACAGACTATGAACATTGTGTGATACTTTATGATTTTTCAAAACAATTTACTGGACTAGGTTGGCAGACAATACAGACTACAACCATTAAATGGCCATGGTTTTATAGAGTAATATGCAGTAATGTACCATTCCTTCAAAGCTACTTTGGGTAGCTAGAACTAGGATTTGAGAAACATTGAGGTGTTTTGCCAGTGTACAGGAGGAGCCTATTTCTGCACTGCCAGTCTAATTTTTAATTATCCTGCAAAATTTTATGGTCATTTAGATCCTACAAGAAGTTTAAAGTACAGTAATTCTTGTTAAGTGTAGAATTTATGTCTAATTTGTGAAACTGTAGCCATCTTTTCCTTTGGAAAGTGTGTATAATGTCTTCTGCATTTAGGGAGACGTTTTGCCAACTTGCTTTGCTGTGTTTCTTCTTGTGCAGACTGAAAGTAAACTTTGTCCAAGGTTTCCCCCCAAAATTTAAAATAAATAAATTTGAATTCCTGACTTGGAAAAAAGGAGCAAACCCAGGTAGACATAGGTAGTGTGAATTGTTGAAAAAAAATGTCAAATTTACAAACCTTTAGACACAAATTTTTGTTTGAATGTGCCCCCAGGACAGCGTATGTAAAGTCTGGAGCAGCAGTCTCAGCTGCTCTATATTGGAATAGGCCCGTATATACCAGCTGCCATTCTGGGGCAATATTCTACTGGCAGAGTTCCAGGCGTGTTTGAAAAAAGTCAGATGTTCATCTTCTGTCCATCTGAACACGTTTAGAGAAAATCCAAAACTTCCAGTAAAATTTCAGTCACTTGTGGTACCTGTTATATTACCGAGTGCCCAAATACTCAACTGTAAAACTAACTTGTTTCTATTGTTCTTTGGTTTGCTCTAGTTTATATGAACCATCCATTTAAAAACAGAATCTATATTAATATGTAGCATTAAAGCTAGATGCTATATGCCTTGAAAAGGAGATCTGTTAATTCTGAAATGTATTGGCTGCTGATGGAATTAACTTCTAAAAATGATGTTCTCCAGAAGCAACTGGGAACTATAATCATGATATGTGTTTATCAGTAGTAAACTAAATAAGGAGTGGCTATGACATGTGCTTGTCTGTACTGTTACATTTTTAGTACTGTTTGTGGCATGGTTTTGTCCTTTGCCAACTAACACTCTCCCACATAATGGCCAAGCATAGTTCTGGGATTAGTATAGACAAGGGACCGTAAGCAAAATGCTATTTGGAGCTGGCCTCCCTCTTCTGGAGGCATAGGATTTTAGCTGTACAGCTGTGAGCTGTACCATGTTAGACTGCTTCAAGCTCAGAGAAAGACTTTTTGTCCTGGTCTATTTTATTTACTGTTATATATGTAGCCATTGATGCTACTTTCCAGGAAGCTGGGATTCAGAAGCTTATTTGGGAATGCAATGGCAGAACTATCTTTGCATGCTCAGAAGGGAAAGAGGATAAAATAACGTATTAAATTTAGTAGTGAGAAGCAATGTCTGGAAAGCTGATGAAGTAATTCAGAGGGACTTCATCATAAATAATTGAGTTTATTAATGTTGGTGCAAGAAAAGCCCGGGGGTATAAAGAGGTATAATTAGCCATTTTGAAAGCATTATTTAAAAACAACAAAAAATCAAGAGTTCTGGCCTGCCATTTTAAGTAAAAATAAGCTAAATGTACACAGATGGCTTTCGCAGCATCCTCTGACCGGAGCATATATATCCTGGTTATAGTGTAAAATCTGTACCTTTCTAGGGCTTTGCCTTCTGTTTTTTAAAGCAGCAGTCGCAACCTGTTATCACCACTCTGAACGATGACTTTCAGACTTTTTGGGGAATCTCTTTCTCAAGCAGCTGTTTGGACCCTCTCTTTCTCTCTTTTTTTTTTTTTTTTTTTTCCCCTGTTGTTCTAAATTTTTTTTTTTTTTTTTTTTTTTAATCAGTGTTAAAGCTATTGCCATCCTAATGACTTTACAGAGTCTGGTCCAACTGACAATTCGTGGGTTGAATCCAGTCCACGTAGTACTTCCATCTGTCTCACAACCTCTTTTATAGGAAATGAGACATAGCAGTTTGGACAGCGTAGGCACCTCGTGAACTGAACGTGCATCCCTCCTCCTGCAAGTGGTCCAGCAGAGCCGCTGCCTCCTGGTCCCCAAGGAGGCAGTGATGGCCCAGGCGTGTGCCCCATCCTGAGCAGGGAATTCCTAACGCAGCTGTGATTTGAGGGGAGTGTGAACAGTGAATCAAAACTGGGATGAGGTGCCACTGCTGTGGAGGATGGACTGCCCTCAGCAGGAGCCCTGTGTGGCCAGGCCCTTCTTTTACCTTTCTGGGTAACATGTAAGCAATGCCAGGTTTAACTGATATTAAAAGCTTTAATAGGCTTGTGCTTTCTCAGTCTATACTTTGGCAATGGTGTGCTTCTTTCTTTCCCTCTCTTCTATATCTTCAACAAAATACAGTTATAATTTCATTTTGAAACATGTAATTTCTACTTTTTGAGAAAAGGAGTTCTGTCGCATTGATGCATTTTAGAATTTAGCCCCTATATTCCACACTAGTCTTGTTTTACTCTTCTGTTCTTTTGATCTGCAGCATTATGCAGTCCCTGGTGTAATGCAACTTCACTTAACTTTTTATTTGCAAGGAACTTTGCTATTAATGCTCAGTTGAATACTGATCATACTGCCTTAATTATTTCTTACACAGCAGGAAACTTTCTAAGTAGCAGCTGTGTTTTGCCTTAAGTTAAATTGGTTGTGGACTATGACTGCTCAAATCCCTGGGTGTATAATAAGCTTTACTCCCAGCAAGCTCCCCAGACTACAACCATAAGGGGACTGAACTGACTTGTGTTTCATGTCATACATGCCTTTTAACTAGGGATACATTGACTTACGGGGTGTTACCGAAGCAGTTATAGAGAATTCTCTTCTACATTTAATATATGATGTTTTGCCTCCTTATTGCCTGCCTTCCCAAAAAAACTAGCATATATATTGTTCATTAAGGTTTTGAGTTCATGTTTGTTCCTGTGCATTTGTAGCATATTGGTGTTTAAGAAAAGATTGTTTTTTCTTTCTTCCTAAATTTTTGTGACGAAGAGAACAGGTACTAATAATGTGTTTATTTACCTCCTGTTCAGGTGCTATAGCAATCATACTTAGGTTTAGTTATTTTATAAATATTTTTAAAACATTTTCCATCTTGATTCCCTCTGATTTTTCTGCAAAAGACTCTAATACCAATCTTGAATAATAAGCTCCAATTTTAAAGGAATGTTCTGCTTTAAAGACAAAAAAATGTAAATGTAAAGGCCCTCAGTCAGCGCAGTTTATCCCGCAGTGCTTGCTTTCCCGCTGGATTGTGTCTCACTTGATTCAAATTTTTAACCTCAACAGACTTGCCACTCCACACATTTATTGCTTGCTGAACAAAAAGTGCTTCCTGACATGTGTTTGTAGATTTTTCTGTTTTTGTTTTCTTTGATATTAATCTGCATTTTATAGCTTGTTGTGCTATTAGCTATAGTAAATTGAAATGACTTTATTTTTATGTACCATTTGAGATTCTTAGTCTAATTTTCATTTGAAACAAAGTAGGGTAGCTGGAGTAAGCTTTTTGAAAGACCAAAAAGTAGACTCCCAGAGTGCAATACATAGTTTGTTTAAACACAGAAAAAAATCTAATAGGTTTAGCTAGCATTTAAATTATGCTTAGGATGATTGTTCTATACAATTTTCAATGTTTTTGTAATTTTGTGATTCAGCTGAGCAGAAAATATTCCTTTCATTTCTTGGAGAATTTATTTTATTATATTTTTATTTTTCAAAGTGTAGTCTTTCTGTATAAGAATGTGATTGGCCTTCAAAGTAAATGTATGGTTTGCTACTTTCCTGGGAAAATCTTAAGCTTTTTATGAGCGTATTTTGCACCTTTAACATGAGAGTTTACTGTTACCACCAGTGTTCATTTTCTCCAAATAAATCAGGTTATATATCAACACATTGGTCTACATAAGCAGATGGAAATAACCAGCATACTTCTCATTTACATTCCTCTAGATCTCTCTTAGATTTCAAAATTACTATTACCAGTACTATTCGGGAAGACTAGTGTTCTTTGAACATGTATATTTAAAAAGGAGAAAAGAAATAGTCATTTATTTAAATCTAGTCTTTTTGTTTTGAAGTGTAGATCTAAAGTTTTTGTCCAATATACAGTATTTTATCTTTTATTCTTAGATCTACTTCGCATCACCCTACTTCAATCTTTAGAACATTTTTGCTCTTCTGTAAAGTTTTAGAATAGATTTTTTTTCAGTGTCAGTTGCAACTGGCTTCATGATTTCAGGCATTTTTTAATGATAATTAAACTCCTAAGCCCTGTACTGTAATTAATATATTTGAAAACTGATCCTGTTCAAATCCGTTTGTGAAACATATTCTGTGCATTTGAAGGAAATGCAGTGTTGTCCACTGTTAAATTAGATGTTTTTGTAGTTGTATTTCCATTTAATACTTCAAAAAGAAGGGGAAATTTAGGACCTTCTTCCCTCTCTCCATCTGCCAGTATGTTTTTATTTCTGATTTATTTATTCAATTAAATTCAGCTGTTCCTTATGGCTTCAGTGACTAAGCATTTTTGGACTTCTGATCGTGGGTCAATAAATAGTTGTGCAGATGTCCACTCTGTCATGAGATTTAATTAATTACCATTTATTTAAATTTAAGCTATTTGGATAACAAATACTCCTCTCTTTCACATTCATTGAGTCACTTTTCGTGTCAAGTCATCCTGTTTCCATCAAGCAGGTTAACAGGACAACAGAATAACTGTGCTGGATTTGCCCTTCCAAAGCTAAAGATTCCACCTCTTTCTTTTTTTAATAAGCATCTGAACTTCCTAGGTCTATTTGCTTACCTTCATTCTATAGTTCCTGTTCTTTCTAATCTCTTCCCAGGTGTAATCCTGTCATTCTATATATTCTTTTTTTTTTTTTTTTTTTTTTTCCATTTAGCAATTTTTTGTTTCGGTTTAACACCAGACTTGTACATGCTGTTGCTCAATCGCTCTCTCCAGTTAACGGATGCATTCGTTGCACAAGGTTTGGAAAATGCTTAAGGTGCTGAGTAGCTCTGGGCTGGAGGACGGGCGGCCCCTTCCTCATCCCTTTGCTGCACAGTTTGCACAGTTCAGTGACACTGGGGTTACGGAGCAGGGAATTTCCAGCCTCTTGGGTCAAGACCAGTAAAATGCTCCAGAAAATCATGGTATCTGGTGACTGTTTTCTGCAATTCCCCTTTTTTATTTTTATTTTTTTTACTGTCTCACTACTGTGAGGAAGCGCTTTAGATCTCTGAGTCCTGCAAGGTGTTTCCAGTCCCCTCTCTGCCTCAGGGCCCCTGTTTGGCCCTTGCCCGTGGATAGATCTTATGCCTCTTTTCCTGGCTTCTTTCCCACGAGCAGTGGAGTTAAAACAATTCAAAGTTGTGGGGATTTTTGGTTTGGGTTTTGTTTTGCCTTTTTTTATTTTTTTTTCCCAGTTTCATTTCTTCATGACTCTGCATAGCAGCAGTGAACTACTGGCAGTCTGGTCAAGTTTAACTCTTCAGTAGCTTCCTGGACTGTGTCTGAATTTTCATTTGCTGTTTTAAACACTGTAACAGTAGTTCACTCTCCTGGAGCATTGTACTATAAGAAACCTAACCTTTTGCTTTATAGCAGAGGACACCTTGCGGCAGTACAAGGTGTTAAATAATTCTCTAGCCTTTGCTTACTATTTAAAACCTGTTTTGTTAATAACAATGCTTTCTAAAATATATATGCATTTTTTTTTAAATCGACAGACTGCCGTTTCTATCTAATTGTAAGGAAGGCTCTGGATCATCCCTAACAAGGTAGGAGTTAATGTATATATGTTTGTTGTGTGCAGAACTGCTGTCTAAACGATGAGAGTATTGTAAATGATAAGTGACCTTTTGAATGACCTACTGTTAAGTAGTTTTACTGTTGAATCTAACTGATGCTTTCAGAATTCTTCCTGGGCATAATACTTTGGCCATTGAGTTTTATTTGTTTGGTTTTTTGCTATTATGGTACAGCTGAGAACTTTTTTCCAATGTACTTTGTTACTCCACTGTTCGTATTGACGCATATCGCTGTGATTGGTCTAAGGAGATTATGAAATTTGGTCTGCTGTGTAGACCATAGGACAGTTTAAAAATTGACAAGATATGCAATAGGATTTTTTTCTCATCCCTTGTCTTCTTAGAAGAAGACAACAAGAAGTTATTGTCTTAGGCCTTCTGTTGCGTTTTCTTTTTTTCTTTGTTTTTTTTTTTTTTTTTTTTTTTTTTTTTTGGCAAGGTTCCTATCAAGTATCTCAAGTATAAACTCTGAACACCATCCACTGCTTCTGGCTGTAAATTACCTCTGGTTCTGTAGCAAAAAATAACAATGCTGAAAAAAAGACTTTTTTTTTTTTTTCCCCCTCTAGAGAAAGGGAGTTCCCTGACTTGACCAGCTACTAGTTGGTGTAAAGGTTTGTTTATATGCAAGAGCTATTCCTACTTAGTTCCCTATGTGGATGCTCTGCTTGAAATTAATGTTTCATTCTAATTTAATTTAGTCTGCTTTTACAATGCTTTGTTATAGCTTGCAGTAAAGCATTTGAAAAGTGTCTGCACCCTATGAGTTTCAAAAGAGAAATCTTCTCTAGACAATGATCAAACTCTCCTACATTTTTAAATACAGTGAATAAAAATCCATAGTTACAAAGAAGCAGTTAATATTCATATTTTTATAATTACAGCTGCAGAAACACAAGAATTTCCAGAGCCAAAAGAGAACTCAGATAATTTATTGACCTGATCACTTGACCTGTGTTTCCATAGTAATGAGAACAGGGAACCAGTATATTTGTGAAGACAACTGTTTGAAGTTGTATTAGCCATGTTGTGCTTGTAGCTGAAAAACAGACGTTCAGTTCCAAGGTCTCTTTTAGTGTCTGTCTTGTTTGTTTGTTTTTTATCTGTCTTCACTTTTTCTCTGTGAGCAAACTTGCCTTGCTCTAAATTCTTTCATTTAGAAAGATGAAAAACTGCAATAGGGGCAGCTGTTCTTAAATTCTGACTCTTACAATTCTTCGTGAAGTTCCCTTGTTATTTTTTCTCTCCCAACCTCTACCGTGCATTT
>JAUBNY010000202.1:277740-297841 GCA_032275445.1 Crypturellus soui
CTTTTTTCCTTTTTTCCTTTTTTTCCTTTTTTTCCTTTTTTTTCTTTTTTTAAGTCTAGAATGTGATTCAGTGATCTGAGCCTAGCAATTCAGAGGATTAACAAATAAAGTTATGAATAGTTCTGAGTTTGTTTTTATTGCTAAGCAATAAAATTGCTTAGCAATTTTGTACAGATGATTAAAATCCAATTTGCTGAATAGAATCACTTCTGTATTTATATAAGGTATTACTGTCTGTCTCATCACAAAAACAACACAGTATTGACCATCAAAGTGTTTTTCGTGGTTGAAAATTTGATATAAGATTTAATATATGATGCAGACTGTGTCAAGATTTTAGTTGTAACATTCTAATTTTGCATATATAATTGTTTATGATTTTGTTGCATTTACTAGGTTTGCTGGGATGGGTAATCTTCTTAAGGTCCTTACCAGGGAAATTGAAAACTATCCACATTTTTTCCTGGATTTTGAAAGTAAGTTCAAAGAATTACAAGGCAATGAGAGAATCTTTCCGCTGCTTTTACAACAAACTGAGGAAAACTTTTAAGATCTGATTGCTTGCAGTATAAATTTTCCAGCAGAATGAGTCTGTCCAAGTCCTTGCCTCTGAGATCGTTTGTTCACTCAGGACTCCTTTTCTCTTCCTTTTCTATTTTTCAGGAACCAAATGGGAAATCTTTTAAAAGTTCTCACTTGCACAGAGCTTGATCAGGGGCCAAATTTTTTCCTTGACTTTGAAAGTGAGCAAAGCTTCTTGCCTGGCTTGCCTTCTTTGCTTATTATTTCCTAATAAACTGCATGCGCTTATGCATCATAAAGCAATTCGAAAGAGATTTGCAAACAAATCAAATTACACTTCAGTTGAATATTGGTTTTGCGATGTTTATAAAACTATGTAAAATGATTCAAATCACACAGAGTGACAGATGTATGAGCAAAGTCTTGGATTAATTTCAAGGCAGCATTAAATTTATGTATTAATGAACTTGACTTCAACTTCCTTTAATAAATCAAGGATAAAATTTTTCTTATATTGTTTCATTGAATGAAAATGTATATTGGAAATAAAAAGCTTAAGTATAAACAGGGTAGATGGTACTCTTATGCCTCGTTCAGTAGTGATTTAATGGGGTTATTACAGTTTCTAAAAAGTAATGAAGTGGTCAAAGTGTATGTGCTTGATTGCATCTCTCTTAATTGCATGTTTTTCAGATTGCAAAACAGTATTTTGCATACTAATTCCCTGGTCACATCTGTGACTATATCAAAGCTATTTTACTTTTGCTGGTTAGTTTTCCTGCATGTACTTCTGGACATTTTCTTGAAAACTGGTTATCAAATTGTTAAATATAGATTTAATCCTATCCCACTATTTGCATTTGATGCTTTTATTTTAAATGTTAACAGTGTATGAGGTTTTGTCTTTTAATACTTTCATTCTAAAAAAAAAAACCTGTTTTTGAAAGAATACAATTTTTAAAAAATTCATTTTGAAGCATGGTTTTGAAGAAAATTTCAGTTGATCAGATATACAAATTTTATCACCATAAAATAGTTTTCTTGAATAGTTTATTCCTGAATTATTTTTCTAGAGAAAAAAAAATACTGATGAGACACTCTGTATGCATTGCAAAGCCGTGGTTTGAGGATCGAGTTACAAATGTTTAAATGAAAATTTTCAATTGTGATATCTTGGATGAGTTTATGAATATAACTTTGCACATGTATTAACTTTCTCCTCCTGAACTAAGTTAACGTGTTAAGAAGAATCAGTTTTAAATTATGGATAAAAGTTAATTCGTTGGTTTAGCTTTAGCAAGCCTTCTATCCTCCTCTTGCTCTTTATAATTTGAGAACTTTATTGTGAAACTCGGTTGTTAAACCTTAGTCTAAACCATCACGCAATTTTGTGTCTCAGCCTTTAGGATACATTAATGGAGCCCTATGGCTTGCCAAGTTATCACAAAGGTTTTCACGAAGGCTGCCTTGAGCTTCCCGCTTCGATGTGTCCCGTCATGTTGTGCGCTGTAGGAATGCGCCGCTAACCCGGAGTGCAGCCTTGGCAGGAAACAGGTGCTGCGGCAGGGGAGGTAGCCGTGAGCAGGGAAAATACCGGGTTTATTGCCTTGGCGGTGGAGGCCGGTGTTGTCCAGCAGCACATTTTCCAATAAGAAGGAAAGCAGGGACGTGCTGAGGACGTCCCCTCGCGCAGGAAGTGCTAGGTCAGGCCAAATTCCTCCAAACGGGAGCACGTTTGACACTCCTGAGTGAAAGCTTGAAATGTGGGCTTATTTAGCCCTTGTAAGGGGTAAGTGGCATGAATAAGAATCTGTTTACGTGCCTGTTGGCCTGTTCGGTGGCTTTTTGTGTAGCTAGTTTTCTGTCTCAGTTCAGAGTGTTCAGTGCTGAGGCAGCAGTGTGCCCTCATGGCCAAAAAGGCCAATGGGATCCTGGCCGCATGAGGAGGAGCGTTGCCAGCAGTCAAGGGAGGGGATCCTGCCCCTCTGCTCAGCTCTGATGAGGCCGCACCTGGAGTATTGGGTGCAGGTCTGGGCTCCCCAGTACAAGAGGGATGTGGAGCTTTTAGGGAGGGTCCAGCGGAGAGCCACGAAGATGATTAAGGGATTGGAGCATTTGTCATATGAGGAAAGATTAAGCAAACTGGGCCTGTTTAGTCTGGAGAAGAGAAGGCTGAGTGGAGATTTGATCAACATGTTCAAGTACCTGAGGAGTGATTGTAGGGAGGATAGGGACAGGCTCTTCTGGGTGCAAATGGAAACACCTCCGTATGAGGGAGAACTTCTTTCCTGTGAGAGTGACAGAGCCCTGGCACAGGCTTCCCAGGAGAGGTTGTGGAGTCTCCTTCTCTGGAGATCTTCCAAACCCGCCTGGATGCCACCCTGTGCCACGTGCTCTGGGTGTCCCTTGCTGGAGCAGGGGGTTGGACTAGATGATCTCTAGAGGTCCCTTCCAACCTCAATCACTCTGGGATTCTGTGAGTGTGAAAGTGATCGCTGGCATTGACCATTCAGAGGACATGTTAAAAATCCTTCAGCCTTGTAGGTGTGAGGTGGAGCTGCTGAGGACAAAACCACTGTAGAGATGGTCTGCCGTGCTAGTGGTCTGGAGTTGGGGATTCTTTTTTTTTTTTTGATACCCCACTAAACAAGATAGCTATTGGACTGAGAACCTAGGGGGCTAGGCCTGAAACATCTCACTTGGCACATAACCACATGTTGAAATCTCTGTGAATAGCCGGTTCTTGTACTGTCTGGGCTGGATGGGGCATAAGTGAATTTTACAGATCACTGCTGTGTTGCTCGTCTTCCGGCTCCATACCCATCTTCTCTCACACCTATTTATTTTAATCTTTTTGTAACTCTTTCACACAAAATTGCCTGTTTGCAGAATAGTTAACGATAGTTATATGGATTTAGAAAAAAAGGATATATTTATACTTCTGTTCATACAGAAGTCTTTTGGATGCTTTATAGACTTCGAGAATTGTGTGTTAGTATGTAGACACTGACTTTAACTGAAAACTTCAAATGTAACATTTTAACATTTTATTAATATTTTTTTCTCTATTTCTATGTATTATTGTTTATTTGATGCCAGCTGTAATAAGTATTATTTGAATCAATATTTGAATAAGTGCCATTTGAATCTAGTACAGTTACCAAGGTTTCCTTGGAAAAAAAATAAATCAAAAAGAATCCTTTCAAGGGCTTTAGATCAACACTAAGTAAAGCTAAATGACTTGGTGTCTTGTTTAATGTTAAATAAAATTCTTAGATTCGTAGTAGAGAAGAGAGAGGGCTTGGATGCTTTTGTGGTGGTGTTTGTGTTAAAAAGAAAAGGTAAATTTACTAAAGTGATGAAGACTAGAGTTACTTCTATAGCTCTTGTAATTCTCCAGTGACGACCTCTTAGCGTAATGAATTAGTGATATTCCAGGATAGCAAAATAGGGGCATTGTGGTTTAGGCCTCCGTGCCCGCTCCTCCGCCCCAACACACACACACACACACACACACACACACACACACACACACACACACACATGCAGAACATGGCAGTTGCCATTTTATTGCTTTTCCCTCTCTCCCCTCAAGTGACTTATTCTGTGTGCAGACACAGGTAGCAGTTTTCTTTTTGCTTTCTTTCAGTCACGGTAAGTGTTGGATGCTGCAAATAACTTAGAAAATGGTTTTGAACTGGTGAATTTAGAATAAGGCAGAGTTAAAATTAAAATTGTTGGTGATGCAAATGTTTGCTTACCCCATTATATTTACTTTTTTAATCCCCCTTAATTATATCACTGGGATGTGCCTGTAGATGGAACTAGTTTATGCTTTTTCTTCACAAAGGGCAAAATACGTGTACTTGTGTACTTATTTCATATATACATATATGTATCTGTACACATGCACAGACATACATATATATATCCGGATTGATAAGGAAAGGTTGCATAGCTATTTTAAGGAGAGCAAAAATCCCTTTGTTTTGTTGCTAAAACCTTTTGGCAAATGGGATTTTGGCTGTATTTATATAGGGCTCAGACTCTGTATAGGAATATCATAGACTTTATTCAGTTTCAAATATACTGCATAAATAGATTAGCTGTAAGACTCTTTAAATATTTACCAGTCTTCCATCTATCTTCCAACTAGATCCATGTGATGGATCTTAGATGAGAAGCTTAAAGGATGGATTAGCTTGATTGTATAAATGTAATATTTTTTTCTGCCCACAGAGACTTATTCTAGCTGTGCAACACCAATCTTAACATGTTGATCTGAGAATAACATTATGCCTCTCTGCATCTCTGGTTGAGATTGTGTAAAATAACTAAAATAAATAGACAAAACTATAGTTTCAAGTTTCAGCAACGCAACTGTTGCCAGGATCTTTCTTGACTGTTGCAGTGCTCATGTGAGTATCTGAGGAGGGCTTCTGCTCAGCATCACTGCAAGGATTAATATTGGACATTATGCAGGAAGCATTCTGGAGAATGTCCCCTTTTTAAATGAAAGGTTCTTGAGATTTTTGTGTTTAATGTATTTGATTATTTGCATCAGGATATTGCTTTTTATTTACTTTTTTTTTTTCCTTTAACAGTAGTCTCAAATCTCAAACTCTGTCAGCACTACTTCTTAAATGATTAGTTTTTGAATACTCCTGCCTTGATGTTTGGTGCTGTTTTTAATTTGGAGTTTATTGTAGCTGGGAAAAAAAAAGGCATATGACATAGCGTGTTTCTTCCCGCAGTACAAAATACTGTCCCCCTTCCCCCCCCCCCAGAAAAAGGCAAGACCAAGCCATCTTTTTCCTGGTAAGCAGAAGTAAAAAAGTAAACCAGATACAGTCTCATCTCTTACCTCAAAAATCAGAGGCTTTATGTGTTGATACTGGCCAAAATTAATGTGTTTATATAAAGAAAGTGGGTAAATTTCACAATCAATGTAAGCAAATCTAAACCTGTGCTGCTTAAAATGGGTGATGGGATCCTGTAGGTGACACTTCATTGCTTAGTCCTATATTTTTATGCTAGGTTTAACATGTACATGCACATGATTGAAGCAATCAGGTGGATGATTACTATGTGGCAAAATGCCCTGGATAAGAAATCTCTCCTCAGAAATAAAAACACTAGTTTAACTCTTCCACCTACCTAACAATATCTAAGCTAGATCAGAATGTGATCTAGATGTGACTGCATACTCAGAAGAGCCTTAGGCCCCACATGGGTGGGAATAAAAATGTAGAACAGGACAAGCAGTGCAGTTGACTTGATTGACTTAGGTCAGTCATGAAACTGCACCATAAATCAGCACAGCAGGATCATCCCCAAATTATGGGATCATTACCCATAATAATAATAACAACAACATATATTTTTGGGCAACATGTGGTAGGAATGAGTGATCCTATGCAACATCTCTTTAAATTTATTTTCCTGTGGGCTATGATTCTCCAGAACAGAATTCTTTACCTTGATGAAAACTTTAGGCGGAACATCTTGTACTGAATCTTTTGAAAAATTCCATTCTACTGGATTTATTTAAATATTTTTTCAAGCTGCTTTTCATCGATTGCACATTTTTGCTGTCATACTTGCCACCAACCTGTTCTTTTTATATTTACCCTTAGTCCCTCCAGTACATTTCTTCTGAATAATCTTGAGTTCTTGAAAAATGGCCCAGTAGAAACAGGAACACACAGGAAAAAGTGTTTTCACCTAGATTAAAGTTTTTTTTTGGGGGGGGGGTTGTATGTTTGTTTGTTTTCAAATTCTGGCTTGCATGATATTTGAAAATGAGAAGGTATCATTTAAAAAAAAGTAAAAGTTTGTTTCTAAATTTTACATTTTAAAATTTTATTAAAATACAGAATTGTTTTAATCTTCTAGTAAATTTTGGGATACAGAAAGATTTGTTTAAAATGTTCCCTCTTTTTTTCCCCCTTCCTGCAAATGCTTGTGTAATTGGTTGTATTTTTATGATGTGTCTTACTGCCATTATTTTTAATTATGAATTAGAAACCAAAATTCATAATTGTCATGATCATACCTACATTGTCAAATCTAGTATTAATTTCAGTTAATGCTTTTCCATAATCATTTAGAGTTAGGCAGCTACTATGGATCTGTGCAAACATAAGTTACTGAAAACTGAATTTCATCTGTGAATGTTGAGGCTTCTTCTGTCTGCTTGTTAAATAATCTAGCATTTTGAAGCTTCCAGCCTTGAAAGCAAACTGCAGTGCCAGAGACAGTATTTGTGCATAATACAGTGAAGAATTTTATTCTGTGCAGATGAAAAAGTCCTTTCTTTGGAGCAAACCAGATACATTCAGCCAAATTATTGGGTATTTTTTGTTGCTGTTTATTTAGTGTCTACTTAAATATTTTAGATAGAGAAAAAGAACCTGTTCATTTATGGAAGACAAATCTGAATTGTTCTTTTACACTTGTATCTTGTTGTGGATTCTCTTACTCAAAATACATATTTGAACTGATTATCTGCCAATTCTTTAATTCCCTTTGACTTTTGTGTTGAGAACTAAGTTTGTTAGGGAGATTCTAATGAAGATTTTTCTTAGCCTGTAAGGTGAATTCTCTTCCAATGGATTTTGTCAATTCAAAGCCTCTTTTGTTCTCTAGATATGGACGTTTAAGTTAGTAACAGGTGAATGGATTCTGACTATTTGAGGTTCTTTCCATAGCTTATGAATGTATTTTTTTGGGAAAAAAATATATATAAACACACATATACACAAATACACAAATTCCTGCTGCCCATAGAGGGCCTTTCTCAGGGGAACGCAGACTAAATTCAAATTGATATTTTTGGAAATAATGGGAAGTTTCTGTTAACCATAACTTGTTTTGAAGCTAAAAGACTGAAGTTAATAGCATGCTTTGAAAGGCTCTCTGGAGAATAGAAAAATATACTGAAGCTGCATCTTAAGTCCCACCCTCTCCCCAAAATCTTAACTTGCTGAGTTTAGAGAGTCAAGTAGTCTAAGCAGATTCCCCTTCTTCCTTATTGTTAGCCAGATGGGCTTGTTTTCAGTTCAATTTAATTTCCCCACTCCTTGTGCCAAGAATCAAGGCCACTTATTTTTCAGGACTGTCCCCACCCTGATGGGAGGATTCATGGAAGGAGGCTTGATGGAAGTTTTAGGTGATAATTGTTCATGTATGACTGAGTGTGTCTGTTCTTGGAAGATGTCTGCAAAAGAGCCACTGCACAGATTTTGTCTAATAGGGTATTAGTTAATACCTTTGATCCAGGGGAAGGATTTGAACTAATCTGTTTTTAACCTGGTGGAGATTATAGTCTAATCTCTTGCCCTGCCAAGAGTGCCCTAAGCAAAAATTTATGGTTCAGTTTGAGAGAGATCACATCCTTGTCTCCTCTTGGAACCATCCATCCACTGAGTCTGGCAGAGCTGGAGGGAGAAGCAAATGAGAGCAAGTCTGACATGAATTTCCCTGGATTGCCCTGTGCCTATAGCAAGTGTTAACAATTTAGGGAGAGTTTTGATTTGATTGAATAACAGTGTTAAAAAACAGTTAAAGAACCGTGATAGAACTGCAGTTTAAACCATGGATAGGGTACTATATCAACATAATACCACTCTTCTTAATACATGAAATATAGGAGATGTTCACACCCTGTGAAATTCAGTATGCACTATAGTCAGTAGTGCTTTGCAATTTATCTTTTTTAAGGACATAAACTAGCTTTTCGTCTAATTGTCTCCCAGATTAGAAAAGTCAAGTTTGTGACAAACCTGAAACAGGACCTCAGCATAGTAGAGTAAAATACATGAGCTTCAGTAGCCATATTCAGCAGTGACAAGAAAGGATGGAAGCAAAGCTTATAAGACATCTTCTTCCAGTTATTACTCTGTTACTAGGCTGTGGTGGTTTAGACAGATATGATACCTCGTTTAAAGAAATGCAAAGACTAACTATCTTCTATGGGAATGCTCTTGACCTGCGATCAGTTTAGCTCGGAGTGGAATATAATTCTGTGCTTTTTGTCTGCATTTGAAATTGAAGAAGGGAGTATGAATTGAAGCACTTCTACTACTCTCCTGTGTCCCTTCACAAAAACTAACTCTAATCAAATATAACAATATCTCATTTATCTATTGGTAAAGACTTCATTCTCTTTTGCATAGTCCTGCCTTTTAGTACTAATATCTTTCTATCTCTATACAGCAGTTTCTGTGTTTTTCCTCAGGTGAAGTTGGTGAAGAATGAAGTAGATACCTTGGACAATTTGGATTTTTTGGTATTGAGGCTTTCAGAGGTAGAAGGTTCCATAGTGAATATAATCTGAAAGCTAATCATGAGTACTGTAAAGAATATCAGGCTTTAATTGCAGTGGTTTAGCGATTATGGTCGCTTACTGAAGGGACCTGAATTCAGTGTGGGTAACTGGTAGTGCTTCTGGTTTTATTTATAAATGTGCTAAAATTGCTTAAGGAGGTTGTTGATTCTCTGTCCAGTAATATGAAAAGAGATAATCATTCGGAAGCAGTAATTCCATATTGTAATATTTTGATTCAAGAATAACATTTCTTACTTGAATTAGAGAAATGAGCTTAGGCTTTGTTAGAATAGAAAACAATATAAAACACTGAAATTTAGTCATTAAGAATTCAATATCCCTATTAAAGTTATTAGTTGTACTACTAGTAGTAGTATTGTTCACAGCAAGATGAAATCTTTTCCAGTAATCTATTACAGGTATTTTAGTTGGCCATTTTTGGTGAGATTTTTGTATAGAATTTCTTCTGAAACACAATCATAATCTTATCTGAGCATCTGTTTGCCTATGTTTTTAAGTGAAATGCATGTTAAAAAAAAGCCTGAATCATCCTCTTTATCTTTATTTTTAAGCTAAGCACTTTCAGCACAAATATAAACTGCTTCTGCAAGTGCAAGCTAAGCCTGTTGCTTTGTAGCCTTTGCCATCCTCTTCCTCTCCCTTCCCATTCACTCTTCCACCCTCCTACCCTCTACTCCTGCTTCCCCAGGTGCTTGGACACTATAGAAAACTCAGCTGGTTTTGAATACTCACTGTTACATCAAGTTTCAAAAAATTAATTGGGAATCTGAAAAAGAAGTATAGACGTTTTTACTTAAGAGCATGATTAATCTAAAAGCATTGAACAGTCTGGAGTATTTAAATCTCTCTAGGGGATAACTTTTAAGCAAATATACTGTAAAGTGAAAGCAATTTAACCAATCCATGCTTCTGGTGATCTGTTACGGTCTTACATACTTAATTTTACTAATAGATTACTTATTCTCTTTTGTGTCTTAATATTTACTGAAAATATTATTTTAATTAACTTGTATTCAACTGTTAAAATGCAGACACTGATACATAGGTGAATCCTATATGTTCCCTTCTCTGTTGTTGCATGATGTATAACCACTTTTATCATTAAGCTGAGAAATGTTTACTGTTTTGTATCCTTCTTTATTGGAAGGTACTGGAGACCTGAGATACCTGAGATTTCTTGCAGCTTGGGAAAAGAAACAGTCAGTAAAACTGTGAACTTCACAGAATAAACTCTTATCTCACTGTTGTGATTTTACTGTTTGAGGAAGTTTTCCCTTTGGCTCTACTTTCCTGCTGGGGTGTTCTAAGATCTGCCATCCCTGATATCAGGGAGTGAGCTAAGCCAAGAAGGGCATGGACTTCCAAACTTGTTTTTTTTCTCTGAAGGATGCACAGTAGTCTGTATGGTGTAGGGAAGAGGACAAGCTAAGCTTTTTGGAGGAGAGCAGAATTTTTTGGTCCCTTGAAGTTATTCTGGATGTAAAACCCAGTTAACTTCAGCTAGTTATTACTTTTATCCATTCTCTATTTTAACAAGATTATTAGGGCAAAATTCCAGAATGTGAAATGAGAATTGTTTCACTTGCTGACTTCATATAGAAGTGCTGAAAACTTCTTAAGTGTTAATTGCTCCAGAGCTACAGAGAGGTAAGTCTCATTCAGTTAACGCAAGGTCCACATATTACCTGATGTATTTAAATACATTAAACAGTGAATCTTAATGTAGATATCCAATAGTGCCTAAGGAAAAGGATTTTTTTTTTTTTAAACTGATCCTAAGCTGGGACAAAAATACTTATCCTAACCTGAAAAGTCATTGAGAAAGGCTTGGAGAACCTCCGATCTTTCCCCTACGTTACCAGTCACACTGTTGTGTTTGGTTCTTGAAGGGTGGAGGTTTCCAGTAAATGAATCCCATGCTGATATGTGACCAGAGAACTGGGTCTCCTTTCTTTAAGGAGAAAAAGGCTTCATGGAAAAAGTATTTTTAGTATTTCTTCTTTACTAAATTAGAACTCTGTAGCAATTCTTTCTAATCAGTGAACTCAAGATTATTGCAGTGCTTTTAATTCCTTCTACGTTCAGTCTATTTTTGCTTGCTTAGGGAAGATGTGCCCGTTGAAGGGAAGTTTAAGGTGCATGGCATTCCCCTGCTTCTTCCAGTCAAAGGACTGCTTTTATCCCCAAGCTGCAAGAAATCAGAACTACCTTTTGTAGTCAAGTTGCAGAGTTGTTGAAACAGAGGGACATTTTAACTGAAGGATTCATATGTTATTCTATTTCCTAATAATACTGTGATTCTGTTTCACTTTGAAATGCTTGTTTTTGAGAAAAGATATTCTGAGCAAGAACTTGCCAAATTTGAGAGAAAATTACTTTGTTGTAGATTAGAGACTGCTTTTCTTTCCCCCTATCCCTTGGAATAGAAAGTACAAACTTTGTTTTTACTTTGAGATGCAGAATTACAGTGTGGTAAAATTATAAAAATAAAATCAGAATGGAGGTATAAACAATCAAGTTATATTCAGTAGTGTTGTTATTTTCATTGCAGCTGCCTCTTGACTTTATGCCTTTTATGTTTCTTAGATGCACAGCCCACAGATGGAGAGAGGGAAGTATGGAATCAGATCAGTGCAGTTTTACAGGACTCAGAAAGTATGCTTGCAGACCTCCAGGCTTACAAAGGAGCTGGACAAGAAATTAGAGATGTATGTTCCTTACAGATACTGACACTTCTTTGCAAGCAAAATGAAGCATAATTCAGTGGGTTTCTTGTTTTTTTTTGCATCCATGCACATCCTATGAAACTAAATGAAAGTGTTCATTAAAATTGTACATAGAAAACATTATGCATGTTATTTCATGCTATATACACAGCAATATTGAGTATATGAAAATATACAGGTGTCAGAAATGAACTATAAAGAAAAAGTTAATAAGCTCTTCTGTAAGATGAGTGTTCTGTAAATGAATTAATGAATCACAGTAAATTACAAGATTATTTAAACTCTGCAGGTGTCTTATTCCATGAACCCTGTCCTGTAATTTAAAATATGACTAAACCAACCAAGTCTTTTCTTGCATCAGTCTCACAATTGCTATTAGTGAGAGCCAGTGATTACTTCAGAACATGTTGCAGACTTCAAAAGCATTAGAACTTTAAAAAAAAAAATCTGTAGCCTGTAGTCATACAAAAGACCTTCCCTGAAGGTTTATTTAAAACGTTCCCGTATGTAAGTGTTGCACTTGAATAAAGAATAGTATCACCAGTGAATAGAATCATCAATGTTAAAAGGGAGAGGAAGGTGAAAATCATGGTATTTTTTGGATTTACTAATTTTCTGTTCCTATATAGTGTTCATGGTTTTTCAATATTCATTTTCTAAAATATACTAGAAAACCTCTGAAGCACCTTTTGCTTGTCATCCATGGGTCAGAGTTCTTCACAGTGACATTTTTGTTTCAGGCAATACAAAACCCCAATGATATCCAGCTGCAAGAAAAAGCATGGAATTCAGTATGTCCTCTGGTTGTAAGGCTGAAGCGCTTTTATGAGTTTTCACTCAGATTAGGTGAGACCTGTCTTAGTATATCTGTTTTATTAAGTTACTGTACATACACAGGCATGCGAAGTTTCTTTTACCATTAAGTTTTTAAGTTATTGTTCGTCTGTAGACATTTACAGTTTGAGAGCATATTTTTAAACTTTAATTTCAAAATTGTCATGTCTTAAATTTGTACAGTACTGTCTGTACTGAAGAATACAAGTAGCAAGCATGATTTTGTAACTATGTCAGCTTTCTCAGGTGCACTGTGGTTCTGCACTTCACTTGTGTTTATTGTATTGATGCAATTTGCTTTGTGTAAACTGAGTTTATTGAAGAGATTAGAGTTTTAAAAAGAATGAAATCTGAAAGTATTTTGAGACTTTCTCATGCAGGGACAGTGGAGAAAGGGAAGTATCTCACAGGGTGAAAACCCAAGTTTGGGTGTACTGTAAGCTGACTTCGCCATTCCCATATCTGCTACTGCTCATTCCTCCTTCCAAATCATGTAATTATACCTTTAATTAGGAATCTGGAGGAGAACTTAGTGCACAAGAACTTACAAAGCGGAATATTGTTTTTTGAGTAATGCAGGAGCTGGACCACATTGCTGTTGGTGGCTAAGAGCACCATTTTAGTAACATGGCAGAACCATCTCTACAAGTGATGGCCAGTAGAGATGGTCAGAAGGAGAAAGGGTTGATCATTTGGGTGCAAGAAATACCTTTTCTAGCATTTTTGGTAGGAAACCCAGCCAAAGGATGCCAGAAAGAATAAGAAAGGGAAGGAAAGTGAAAAGAGCTTGGTGATACAAAATGGAGAGAAAATGGCAGAGAGACTGCAGAGGCAGATGTCTGACAAATTTTGCTCACCTTAGAATAGGAAGGAAGCATTCCTGTCAGGCCTGTGCATATTCAAAGATTTCTTCCCTGACTAAATATGATTTTTTTTTTCTAAATCCTTTTCAGAGAAAGCCCTACAGAGCTTATTGGAGTCCTTGACGTGCCCACCTTATACTCCAACTCAACACCTGGAACGGGAACAGGCTCTAGCTAAAGAATTTGCAGAAATCTTACATTTTACTCTCCGTTTTGATGAACTTAAGGTTAATGAAGTTTTTAAATATTTGCCTATCTTTTCCATATATTTTGAACACCTGAAACTGATTATTTCCTATCTTCTTTTAAGATGAGAAACCCAGCAATTCAAAATGACTTCAGTTATTATAGGCGAACAATAAGTCGCAACAGAATAAACAATATGCATGTAAGTAAATACAACTTTGATATGCTGCTCACACAGAGGTATTTAGCAGTGTGTATTTCTACCAGCCGTAGCATTTTTTTTTCTTTTGATTCACTAGCTGTCATGTTCTCCTCTTCGCACAGCGTTAATCAGGAGTCCAGATCAAGTGATTAGACTGGAACTATTCATGCAACAATCTGCTTGCTGACTTGAACATGTGCTACATATTTTCTTGCTAATGGAAATTTTAAGAGTTTTACTAACTTATTTTTTTAATCGTGTTTTCATCAGCTAGACATTGAGAATGAAGTAAACAATGAAATGGCCAATAGGATGTCCCTGTTTTATGCAGAAGCCACACCAATGCTGAAAACACTCAGTAATGCAACTACATATTTTGTGTCAGAAGTAGGTAATCGGAGAGAAAAAGCACAATATATTATTAATTCTAGTTTTAGAGATACAATTTTACTGAACAGTGGTTGTTTTTTAACCCTTTTAGAACAAAACTTTACCAATTGAGAATACAACGGATTGTCTGAGTACTATGGCTAGTGTATGTAAAGTCATGTTGGAAACACCGTAAGTTTTGCATTACATCTTACTTTTTCCATATGAGAGAATTTACATTGTATTTTAAGAAACTACCTAAGGTAATCAGTTTCTCAAAATGAATTTTAGTATGTTGGTCTTTAGCTGTTACTACATTTGTTTACAAGGGATCATCTGGTATTAGAAAGTCTGGTCTCCTCTTTTATCCATCTTTGATATTTTCCATGAATCAGCATTGATTTCTGTTAAGGAAGGCTTAACAGTCAAATTACTGCTTTTGTTAAAATTCTGGAGAGGTGGGCATAGAAGGGAATCATCTCACAGTCCAGGGATATTGTAGAAGTAGTCACTGAAGTAATCTGCTTATGTAAGCTGGTTATGTATGATTAGAGAAGTAAAAAGTTGTTACTTATCCAACAGAAGATAAAGGCATTGCCTATACTGTTCGATACCTAGTTGTAATTTTATGATAATTAAATATCTTCACATCTGGAGGTCTATAGCCTTCTATTCTAGTCATGTCCTCATACTGTGCTATTTAAACAGAAAAAGAAAAATAAAGTCCTAATAAACTGAGAGGTAGCATCCAAATGTTAACCGTTTCAAAATGAGAATTAAAACAAAAGTAGTAGCTTTCTTCTGAGGTCCTACCATGTTATGTTTCTAACAGTAAGCAGAAATATAGTTAATTTCCATCATATTTCCTGAGCTATGGAAGCCTTTGGTAAAATGTCCAAGGCTGACCTCACAGATGTGAGAATCTGAACTTTGAGGAGAGTTGGGAGGAGGCTACATGTGTGTTTCCTAGCTTTCTTTCTAAAGTGGCAAGGATTTTTGCAGGTCAGAGATCCTATTGGCATATGTTTCTTTAAAATATTACTAATGTTCTTTTTCAACATTAAAATCCAAAATTTAGAGTTCATGCATTCATAATCTAGTTTCAAAGCTGTTCAAGAAGTTAAGAGTCAAGGCTTTTTTCTTTTTTTTTTTCCCTCTTGCTCTGTTTTGCAGAGAGTACAGGAGTAGATTCACCAGTGAAGAGACTCTTATGTTCTGCATGCGAGTAATGGTGGGAGTTATTATCCTGTATGATCATGTTCACCCTGTGGGAGCTTTCTCAAAGACATCAAAGATTGATGTAAGAGTGACTTACTCTCATCCAGATTTTTTCAGCACAAACTTATGCTTTTTTGTATAAATTGTTTTAATAGTTTTTCAATGGCAAAATTTAAATATTTTCATATATTAGCTGTTTTGAAATTAAAATAAAGATCTGGGTTTTTCTTTCTTTTTTATTTTCTTCTTTGCACAGATATTCATTTGTCTTTGTTAGCTGTGTTGTCCTACCAACTGTACATAGTTACACTAAACTAAAAGAACCAAAATATATAAAATAACTTTGTATTACACTGACTCTGGAATAAGTTCTGCTATCATAATTTTTATTAATTGTGTAATTTATTCTGAAATGCTCACTTTTGGCAGTAATTCTGTTTCAAATAAGCAAATAGTCTACATTTTCTTTGCTTTGGCTGAGATCTGAGGTAGCAGAACCTAAGTGTTACTATTGTCATGTTGATACTGAGCCTTTAGTTTTAGTTTTGACATGATCAGAAACAGGGAAATCAGTGCCATTTTATTCACTGGACATGTTACAGGTACACACAGAGGAATACTTTCTGTGCTATATATTTTTGTTTTTACAATATCGAATCTCCTGAAACATCTCTCCCAGCAGAAACAAGTTGTAATTCATCAAAAAAAAAAATCAATAGGCTTTGCCTTTGCAAGATAAGCTACTTCAATGTATATATATAAGTATATGTGTATTTTAATATTTTTGAGTCATCTCTAGCATTTTTCATTTGCAGATATCATTATTTTATTACATCTCTTCTTTGACTATTTTACAGAAGGAAAGCTATGCCCCAAAGAGATGATAGATTTGCTTAAGGTCATGCAGCAGATAAAGCCTGGGAATTGAATGCAGACTTCCTGCCTTCAGGCTCTTGTCTGGAGGGCTGCAATCCCATATAAGTAAAATTCTTGTTAGGACCAAAAATAAAGTGTTTGTGCTTTGCTTTTCACGTTTATCATAAAGCCCTGTAGTCCCACAGGATAGATGTTAATTGGAAAAAGTGGAAAGAAGCATTTCTATTAGGAGGTATGAAATATACAATTCAGTTTTTAAAAATAAATACACAATATCAAATCTTAATTTGCTTACTTAGCCTTCTCTAACAGTAATGACAACAACCAAAACTCTTAAAATATTTCGGGTGGTCATTTGGCTGCAATATGAAAAATTACTCATCTCTGCAGACCAGTCAGTTTTTGGGAGCCATTTCATGAGAATTTCAGGGACAACAGAGCAAGTTGCCATTCCTATATTTCATGGTTGCAGGCTGTATTTTAAGCTGTTCATTCCAGGCATCTAGCTTGGATGCCCTAACTGATTCTCTCATTTGACTGATTTAAGGCTTCTATCAGAAACAAATGAATGGTTTGAATTTTTATTCCCCTTTGAATTTGAGTCTGAGCTGATGAGGAATTTTGATTGGTAAATACAGGAGTCCAGTTAAGTATTCCATAATAAGGAAAAGTTGCTGTTTAGCTACAAAGAAAAAATACTAAATTTAGCACTGCAATATGGCCTGGAAAATTAGAGGGTTCAGATATTGACTTTGTCATCTTTATCTGTCATGTTAAATAAGCTGGAGTTCATCTAGGTAACTTCTGAATAACTATGAAGTATCTTTATAGCAGTGGGAAGAAATAGGCACTTCTGCAATATGATTCACCATGTCTGAAATTATAGTCTGAATAGACTGGAGGAATTTCTTATTTCTCTTTATTACCTATACTTATATAAGGAGTCAATATATTAGGTTAGATCAGTTCAACCTTTGCCTTCTGTGCTTCATTTCCTCTTTTTGTAATTTTGAACAGTGCTTTCAGTTTGTTTCAGTTTCCAAGTCAGGTGTTCTTTCACTGCTTTTTTTTAAAGTTGAAAAGTCTTTGACTTATCAGATTAAGTTTGTAACTTTAATTATGAAAAAAATCATAAGTTGTTACCAAGTATGTAAACCGAATAATGAAAATTACTTTCCTGGGTGCAAGCACAAAACTGAAAGTCACATTTCAAGCATCTCTTCTGTCTGATGCTAAAAGCAATGGCGTGGAACACTCCCCATGTCTCATTGCTTTTGGTATATATGGTGGTGATTGCTGTTTTTAGAATTAGAGAAATCATATTCAAAAATGTATAGTTATTAAAGTACATGCACTTATTAAAGTAGACATCATTTTCACTAAAGTTAGACTTAAAATAGCTTTTAATAATTGATAGTGTTTTTCTTGTGTCTCAAAGTACAGCATTAACACATGGTAAAAAACTTAGCACACTGTCTAGTGAAATTTATCCATGTTTTCAGCTAGTGCAATTTATACATCATTGTTCAATAGTGGCATCCTTCTGTTCCCAGATGAAGGGTTGCATAAAAGTTTTAAAGGAACAACCTCCTGACACTGTGGAAGGACTTCTGAATGCTCTCAGGTATGTATGGGATATTTTTTTTATTCAACCTCAACAAGTTCTTCTCTCCCAAACTCTTTGTACTTAAGACTCTTCTCTTTTAAGAAGCTTGTTTTCTCAAGTAAAGTTCATATATTTCACTTCCATTTTGAGAGACAGTGTCATAATCCCCTATTCAGAGATACTTAAATAAAGGCCTGTTTAATCTCCTAAAAATTTTACCAACCAATATGTAAATATTAGGTGTGAGGGAGTTTTCCAGACTCACCTAATACTCAAATAGAAGAAATTGGCATCTTTGCAGAATATCTTATACTGTTCCTTTCCAAGATAAGACAAAATATTTTTCTTTGTTGTTCAGAGACAGCTCCAAAACCCTGAATTTAAATTAGATAACTTTAGTTATAGAAAAACTAGCTAGATGACACCGATTTTATCATAGACTCTCCTTTAAACGAGTTAAATCATTTATAACAAATCACCTAGAGCTGTATGTGGTACTCAACAACTAATTGTTAGGCAGTTTTTCTTGGAACAGATTTCAGAATTCTGAACCATTTTTTTAAAAATTCTACTAAACTGCACAGCTTCAAGAAGACAGCAACCTAAATCCCAATCTTGTAGCTAAGCATTTAGGACACATTCTTAGAAAGCAGGACATAATGGTCTGACTTCCTGAAATTTAGGATAGATGCATAGGAGCAAGTGGTACTGGTTTAAAACAGAACAAAACAAACAAAAACAAACCTCTCTGTAATGGTACATCAGGAGGTATAAGGATACAGGGCCTTTAAGAAACTTGCTCTTAAAATTGTGTTCCTAGTGTCTGCCTATATTCAACTTAGCTTCCTTTTGTAGTTTTCACCCTAATTCCTATGTCTTTCCATGTTTTTATTTGTTTTGAGACCTCTCAACAAAGAGGTCTCAACAAAAACAAAGATAAAGAGAGAATTCCTGAAAAAAAAAATTAGTAGGCAAATGGTATTAAGTGCTGCCCTTGAAGTAAGTTTTGAATTCAGTTTCCTGCGCAGTCACAGGTGGTTTTGACTGTAGATCCGTCTTTAAAATTTAAATTAACATACTTGTTGCACAGAAGTTACTGTGAGTATTGGCTTGAGGCCAGGAACCACAATTCTCCACCTACTCATGGGGAATCATTTTTTTAAAGAGTATATTGAAGGTAAAATGGACCTGACAGACTATTAGCAGTTAAGCTCTAATGACCAATGAGAATATATGTGTCCTTAAATACATGGTAGAACTGTATTCATTTCCAAAACAGGCTCTGCAGTGTTCACTTTTCTGTTTATTTAAAACATTTTGTTTTAATTGGTATTTTTAATTTTTAGGTTCACTACAAAGCACCTGAATGATGAATCTACTTCAAAACAAATCCGAGCTATGCTGCAGTAGCATCCCAAGACAAGTAGATGTTTGTATTGGCCACAGAAGATGTGTATGTTTACATAATTTAATACTGTTTGATGTTAATACTTGTGTGTATTTACATAACCATTTACTTCACACTGCTAAAATATATGAACCTGTAGTCATAACCTGACTGACTTTATATAGTGCAACCTAGGGTTTTATGCTAGCCTTTATCTTTTGACTTTTAAAATGCCTTTTTACTTAAATACTTCATCTATATCTACAACAGTATATATGTGCATTTTAATCCTCAACCTTCTCTCTCACAGAAGTAAAGACAAAATGGAAATTAAATAAACAGAAATATTGAATAGTTACAAGAGAAGTAAAATTCAAAAGAGTAGACAGTAATTGTAAATGAAAATAAAATTCAGATATTGGGTGTGTTTTAAAAACTTGGACAGTTTTTTGATACTTAGCTATACAATATACAATACATTTGTGATTAGAAGGCAACATGAACGTTCATCACCCTGTTAGAATATGTTGTCTTTCCTGTGTTAAATGAAAGGTTGAGAACCCTCTTATTTCAATGATTATGGGCCGGCTGATATCCAAATATGTATTGTGAAAGAGGTTATTTTACCTCTTCTATTAAGTATAGCCTGTATCTATCCAGTATTGAGAAATTACTACCCTTTCTCAAGGTCCATATAAATAAACATGAAATGTGTTCTAAGAGCTGCTGCTGGATTTTGCGTCTATCTACTTTTAGTAGGTTTAGAAAACAAGAGCAAATTCTAATGTCTTGATTTAAGTAAAAAAAATAGTGTAACCATATCATGGTAAATAACTGTCAGACGCATCTCTAACTGGTAAGTATTTTTTTTTTCTCATATGCTTTAAAGCAGAACTCTCTTCCACAGTAGCAAATTTCCCTAGTATCAAATAGGCCTCATCAGAACAGGGACAATTTAAAGA
>JAUBNY010000202.1:297941-311713 GCA_032275445.1 Crypturellus soui
TTTAAAGAGTTGGGCTGCCATTAGACACTCAAACAAGTTTCTTTATACTAATATTCATCAACTGTGAATTGAACACAGAGTGAACACAGAAGTATACTTCAGCTCACTGCTGCTCATTGATTTTTAGATGTGATGGCCCTTCAAGAGTTGGGTTCCTTGCTGAGTTGTTTATTCATAGTTTCCACTAAATTTTTCAGCAAATGGAAGAGAAATATTTTGCCAAAACTAGCAAAGTGCTCTTGCTCTGTTAAGTGTTTCTTGAGTGATCTGCAATTGCTGTACATATTCTTGCAGAGGTCACATTCTGAAACTGTTCATTTTTGTGTACTTTGCTTGCTCTTATGCATTAGAACTCCAGTCCTTGTGCACAGATTTATGTTTGTTAATCTTCGTGTATGTAAGTCAGGCTTTGTGTGCCATCACTGGAATTTTCATGCATTCACATGGATTTTTCAATTTTCACTCCCAAACGCTTTACCCTGGATATTTTGAAGATGTATTTGGCCTGCTGAGACTCATCTGTGCTGTGACAAAATCAGTCATTGAACTCAGTCCTTAAGCAGAATTGAGACTGTGAACTCTTTGGCATAGGAATTGTCTCAAGTTTATTTCTGAGCAGATTTTCCAGGTTTTGAATCTTATAAGTTAGAACGTATAGAAGCTAATGCTTTACATAAAATGCCAGTGCAACTCTAGAGTTCATTTTGTAGATCTACAGTTGTAGCAGCAGATCATCATACTGCGATCAGGAAGAGAATCAGAAATTAATAGTAACCTTTTCTTTCTTTTGGGAGTAGTGATCGCACCAAGTAGAAAATCCACTGTTTATAGACTCAGTTTTTCAATGGGGGGACATTTACAAACATATACCAGGGAGAATACTGCTTACTTCATAATCACTTTCACATAGGTAAATGTAGGTGGATTCCCGGTCATTCTGTTGAGCTTTGGTAGATAAAATTAATATATGTTTACCTGCACTTATTTGTCAAACAGAGAACTCTCATCTTTAAGTAGCCCAGAGGAGAGTTACTTGTCACTTGTATAATAAAAATGTAAACATTAAAGCATTCTGCAAGTTGTTGTGTGCTGTTTGCTGAAGTCACTGAATTTCTTTGCCTAGTTTGTTGGTTTTGTACAGAATTTTGTTTGAAATAATAATAATAATAAAAAGTTTGGTACAGTAAGCATACAGACCGTTTGTATTTAGAAATTATATCAAATAGTGAAAATAAGTTTAGTGAAAGTGTTTTAAGGTTTTGGATCTGGGATCTAGTAGACTCACCTGTATAGTTTATAATCTCCTGAAAATGAAGTATTAAATATATTGTAATGGCACAGCAATATAAGATCAAGTCAGTTACATAATTTCTGGATTTTTCTGGTGGTTTGTAACACTTGTTTTTCATCTTGACTGGAGAAAATTGTTAATACTGCTTTACAAAGCAGAGGAGATGAATCCCATCCGTTATTTTATATATCTGCACAATAGCCATCTTGATGTGTCGTGACCATCTTGGGTTGCCTTTCTAATCAGTAAGATCACCAGAGGATGACTCAGTTTTAAGATGAGTGCAAATTAATTGCCTACTGAAGAGAAGCTACACAGACTAGACTAATGGTCAAAGCTGTTGGACTCTGTTGACCTTTTGTCAATGCTTCTTGTTACTTTGGCTCATGATCATATACAAATACACGGTGTGTTGTATTGTAAATGTTAAAACCTCATGATGACAGCATTTTTGGAATGTATATAAATGCTTGTGACTAGTTTGGGTCAGAATAAACCTAGAAAAATCAACTTGTTTTATGGTGGTAGGAAATACTATTTTTGGTTGTTAAGAGCTTCGAAAAAAAAGGAATTTGAATTTACTTATGCAAATAAATGAATAGGTGTCATCTCAGCATAATTTAAGCTTTCTGCTACTAGTAAGTGACTATCAGGAAGCATAGTTACTAAGTATACTTACAAGAGTAATACTGTTTTTTAAGAGACAGGCTATATTACTCAGATAAAATGGCTTAATGCTTTCTATGTTTGTTAACGTTTACAAAGCAAAGCAAAATCTTCTGTGTTACTTTCTTTGTTGTATTTCCACTAAATTCAAACTGAAAATATGGTGCTATAGTAGTATGTAGATGACTTGTGTTCTTATATTTAATCTAAATTAAACAATGATAGAACATAAAGTCTTCAGATCAGATGTTCTCTCTTTTTCTTTTATTTCCTTCCTGAGAGATTAATGTCTACTACAAAAAAATAGTGCTAGTGGTTATATACAAATCTTAAAACACAGCTGTGAAGAATTAGCTAAATCTGTAGATAAAAATAGTCTTTTGCCAATGTAAATATTACAGTTACTGTTATGAATATATACCTCAGTATGTGTAATCCAAAATTAATCAGAAGAACAAATGTATACATTTTACTTGATATAAACACTTGTAAGAAATCCTTTAATAAGGTTGATTAGATATAAGACAGAAGCAGTCTGTCCCATATATTGACCTTATATTGACAGTATCTCTGTAACTAGGATCAAGTATCCTCATTTAGTATAGTTCAGGTAAGAATCCTAGTTCAAGATCAGTCCAAGAAATCTTTCTGGGTAAATTTCTATTAGAGAGCCCTTGAGCTCTGGTGCTGCAAACTACTTAAATTTGAGTCAAATGGTTAAAGTAACTATAATTAATCAGTCTTGTGTGGGAAAAAAAAGCAAGATCACTCTTTTTTCAATAGCCTTTTCTACAATTTTAACAAACTGAGATGTCAGTTGCAGTCTCTCTGAATTCACTGCGAATTCTGCATTTACAAGGATATAAGGTGTGGGAGGGCTGATCTAAGGTGAGTCACCTCCCATTCCCTCACACTGTACACATTACATGATGAAGCTGAGCATCAGGTAGTGGGGTTGTACCTTCAAGCTGCAAACTGGCAAATTGGGCTCCGCACAGAGCCATGCTGCAGGTACAGAAAGGGAGGCAAGTTCTCCTTCAAGCGTTGTCCTACCATGATAACCTAAAATCACGCTTCTAAATAGACAAAATTCTTCGTTTGGGGTTGAAATACTGTCCGTTGAAAGCCCATCGAAAGTCTGCTGCCCATCTCATGCCCAGCACTGGGATGTTGCCATGTCACAAAATCCCAGGGTGCTCATGTTCTGAAGTGCCAGATGACTGCATCCGTGTCAAGTCTTGTGTTTTGTTCTTTTTTCAGTACAGACATTCTAAACCAGCTGAATCACAGAATGGTTGAGGTTAGATGGACCCTTAGGGATCATCTAGTCAAACCCCCTGCTTGAGCAGGGCCAGCTAGATCAGATTGCTCAGAACCCTGTCCACACTGTTTTTGAAGATCTCCAAGGATGGAGACTCTACCACCTCCCTGGACAAGCTGTTCTAGTGCTCATTCACCAGTTATCATCTTGCAATGCCATCATCCAACTCCGCATATTCAAGGCAGGAGTAGAGTAGCTGTAGCTGTTTGGCACTTCTGTAAGAGGTATTTATATTTCTTTCAGGTTTCTACTCAAGTGAATTCAGTATCAGAATGAGAAGTCACATGGGCTGTAGTGTCCATTTTTATCCAAGTCACACAAAACGTATATGAACCACACAAAACATATATGAATACGTTTCATTAACAAATCTAAAATGGGAAGAGGTATATGAGGAATTTCTAAATACCCAAGTCTAGTTATTTAACTGTCACAGTCTAGCTATCCTTGGGTTAGGTTGACTCCTGCTGGGCCCCAGATTTAGATCTGTTGAAAAATACTGATATATTTCTGTTAAACTAGGGATTAGTCTTTGGTTGGTTTGGTTTTTACTATACTTACTGATTCTCTAGAACACTTACTGCACTGTTAATTGTAGTTTTAATTTCAAAACATAGAAGAGCAAGAGGGCTCTGAAAGATTATCATGTTACATCATTGATCCTCACTAGCAGAAGGCTCAGTTTGCTCAGTAATAAGCAACTTAGGTCAAAGGCCGTAACTGAGAAAATACAAAGAGTATCTTTTACACCAATGTCAATAAGAAACAACACTATTGAAATCAACTGAGTTAGTTACATTTGTGTCAAATCAGTATGAAAAGGATTCGTGTTTGCAGAATTCTGATAATGTGACAGTCAGGAATTCGTCTTTATTAGTCTGTAGCAGGAAGCATTGCAGACTGCCATGTTAAACTTCTAGATGCCTGCGGACCTGCTATAATATATCATTTTAACTAAAATGGGGTTTACTCACTTAGTCACAAATCAAAACTATGTCACTTTTTTAACTCATACTTATCTAATCTGCTTCACTGCATCCACAGATTCTGGAAATCTGCATTGGAGAATTTGTCTGAGGCAAAAGAGTAGTAGTGCCCTATTTTCCAAGGAAATGAAAAATACCTCTTCTAAATACCTAAAACTGACTATTAATAAACTCTTGTTTTATATTTCTTGGCTTTTGGTATTCATAAATCACAAACTTTCTAATAGTTTTAGATTATATGCAATATTTCCAGCATATTCCCAACAATACAAGGACAAGGTATTTTCTAGGACAGTTTTAATATGTGAACTTTAGTTTGACCTGCTCAGGGATGTGCTTGGAAGAAAGCCATTCAGAAGGAGCCTGATGAGCTGGGTAGAGAGGAACTTCATGAAGTTCGGTAAAGGAAAATGCGGAATCTTGCACTTACACAGGAGTAATCCCATGCACTACAAGAGGCTGAGGCCTAATCGTGTGGAAAGCAGCTTTGCATAACTTTACTTGGGGATTTTGTTAGACAAGCTGATCGTGAACTAACAGTGTAACCCCCTGGAAAAGAAGGCAAATGTAGCCCCCAAAGGGCTGTGTTAGGGAGAGCATTCACAGTAAGTCTAGGGAGGTGAACCTTCTCCTCAGTTTAGCGCTTGGCAAGACCTCACATGGAAAGCTGGGTCTAGTCCTGGGCACTTCAATATGTGGGAAATATGCACAAATTAGAGTAAACCCTGCAAAGGACTGCTCTAAGGGACAGGAGCAACTGTCGTATGAAGAGAGGCTGAAAAAGCTGCACTATTTACCTTGGAGAAGAAAAGGCTTGGGTGAACCTTATCAATGTGAATAAATAGCAGGAGAGGAAAGTGGCAGGAGAGGAAAGGAGACAGATCTAGATTCTTCTAAGTGGTGCTCAATTACAGGATGAGAGTCAATGAGCACATCCAAAATACATGAAGGTCTGTCTGAACGTAAGAAAACATTCTACTACTACAAAGGTGGTTGAAAGCTCGAACAAGCCCAGAGAGGCTATGGAGACTCCATCCTTAGAGATATTCAAAATCCAGCTAGCCATGGTCCAGGCAGTCTGGTCTATCTGGCCTTGCTTGGGCAGTGGGATTGGACCAGATTTCCCAGGCCACTCCTAACCTCAGCTGTTCTGTGATCCATGAATTCCTTAGTTCCTGTTGTTGCTTCAACACTGGATCTTTTTAATTTCTCATTGTTCTTTTAAGTAAGTCATATTTGCAAACTTGAAACCTGAAGGTAAGGATACTTATCAATATTCAAATAGGTTTTCTGTGACACTGTAGATATAACTAAACATGAATATAAACTCCTATAGAGCCAAAAACAGATGCGGGATGAGTAAAGATGCAGTGTTTCCCCAAAATAGGTGAATGCCACATGTGTTTAACATAGTCTGACAAAGTGACATTTGCTTTATTAATTTTGGAAGCTTAATACCCTAATGAAGATTTCTTTTGTTCACTGGTTTCACATTCATATCAAGACCTACTATTCTGATGGTGTTGTACAGTAGTTATTATTTTAACTGATTGAAATATGCAAATAAGACATTTTTTTCTTTTTTTTTGCTGAAGGTATAATAAGTCAGATTTTTAAACAGCATAATTCAATGTAGATTAAGGAAAGTAAATAAAAAGTACTCAAATATAAGGTGTTTGAAAATGTGTTTCAATTATTTTATTGAAAAACATTGCTTCTGAAATAAGATATTTTTTAAACAAGTACTGGTATTCCTCCTTTTTGTGTATGTATTGTCCAAGTTTTGGACAATGGTTTTTGCCAATACAGATATTACAGGAGCGTGCAGATTTTTGAATCGGCATTAAAGAAATGAGAAGACGTGGAATAATTTGGCCCAAGCCACAGACTTTTCTTAATGCTGAAAAACTCAACATTACTCAGTTATTTTGTATTTCTAAAATACATATCTGATTACAAAAAAAAAAAAAAGTGCTCTCTTCCTTAAATGCTGATAGTTATGGAAATTATCTGCCAAGAAAACACTTGTAGTTCTTAACTCTGAGAGGTATTCATTCTGATTCAGATTATTTTCTTGCCAGGTAGAAGCTGGGTCATTTCTATACAAAATACGAAGCATGAAATGCCCATGAAATAACAGGTTTGACCTGATGTGGATGTGTCTAGCTAGTCAGTCTAGCACTTTGGATCTTCTGTATACTTTTTTTAACTTGTGTTGTTCTTTCAGTTGTATTGTAATTGTATTAGAAACTTCTGTCGGAAGAATTCCCCTGAGACATCTTTTATTGACTTCATGGGTCAAGTAGCATAAAAATGAAAGATCGCATTCTAGACTTCGCAGTGACGGGTCATTTACCTCCCTGATCTTGAAAGCAGAGTGAAAATAATTCATGATCAAAGTACTGTCGTCAGAGCTGCTAAAAAGACATCCTCTCACTTTTTAAAAAATATTTTCACTCCCTTTTCAAAATTATTAAATATATTCTTGCCTCTCTTTGAAGAATAGAAATTCTTCTGAAGCTTTTTATTTATTCTTTTTTTTCAAATGGGAGTGGTTCATATTTTGAAGCATCAAATTTTGAATCTAGCCTGCAAAGGACATTTTCACAAATACAGATGGTAGGGGTTATAACCCTCATTTTCATTTAGTCTCTCAATGGACACCGCTTACAACGGCCCTGCGCTTTGCCTGAGGCAACAAATTGTGTCCTACTCCGTGAAGTCCTCCAAAGGCTATGGAGAGACAGGCTGCTAAAGAGCGTGGTTCGTTCATTCTTAAACTCCCAATTTTAGAGTGGGCTGAATCACCCTAGAAAAGCCTCTCTCTTTCCCCTAACTAGAAAGATCCTAGACTGTTAGCTTGGACAAAATACTCAACTTCTGGACTGACTGTGAGGAGATGTGTCAGCACATCTGGGCGTTCTCAGTATCAGAAGGGTTTTGCTTTGAGGAGAGTCCTGGGCTGTCTTGTGCTGGGATATCTGCAACCGTGAAAGAAATAACACGAGCAGCAATACAAAGCCAAAAAAATTGCTTTTTCACTCCAAGTTAGTTGATTATTGAGAGTCTGATCCGAAACCTGTTCAAGTCAGTAACCTTCAGGCTGAATACAAACAAGAAAGTCCAAGCAGAAATTCCTCATTCTTAAGAGCTGTAACCTTTTTTTCATGGGCTCTAATAAATCGTCTTGTCTTTCTAGTAGCACTCAGCTATTTGACAGCACAACCAGCAATGCTAATTTCCACAACAGGGTTCAGCAGTTCAACCTTACTGGGTTACCAGGAACACCTTTTGACTTTCTCTCCAGTCTCTTCCATCTGTATCCACTTTGAACAAACATCCTCTAGATACTATTATGTTTTAATACACATTGCCTTCCATTTGCCAAAGTAAGAGTTTCATGATCAGCCACATGAGTTGGGAGTTAACTGAAATTTCCTTAGAGGGATGTGAATCTGCACACACACTGCATATTGTAATTAAAAGAACCATCAAAATAATTATTTTATTACCATACATAATTGTTCAATTGAAAAGATTCAATAGATATTCAAATAAAGCACTTTTACATGAGCAGCAGAATGCAAGAGCTGACATAATTACAGTGCTGGTATTTTTAATACATAGAATTTTTAAGATATCACATCACATTCACAACTGCAGCATTTACTCTACCCAGGCAAAACCTATTAATACACACACACACACACACACACACACACACACACACACACACACACAGGAACATTCTGGGAGTTTGTTTGCATTTTGAAATAAATTTGCCTCCATCAATTTATGCCTGTATTTGTGCTTGCTGTCTTTGACGTATGAGGAATGTGTGCCAGTAGAGTGGGGTTCAAGTCCGTATTCCAGAACAGAGAAAAGGTCTGCTCCTGAAATCAGTCCAAAAGTTTTGCTCATTCAAGCAAAGAAAAATAAACATTCTCCTCAGCTGGAAGGCTCAGCTGCAGAGCCGACCACTGTTCGGTAACTGTTTTCAAAGACATCGATATTTTGCATTTGAATCTATTGAAGAAATATGCAAACTACTGATGGGCAAAGGACAAACATAAAAGAATTTAAGATGTGCTTCTGGTTTAATTGAGTTCAGTAGAAAGACTGCATGACTCTTGGCTGACTGAATTTGCTTTTAACTGACTTTTAATCTTCACCTTTATTTTGAAGGTAGATGAAAACAAATAAAAGTTATGGCTGTTCAGTCTCAGACAAAAGTCATCATTAAAAGCTTATCTGGAGGATAACAGTGAGAACTTGAGTCATGTTGAGGGACTCATTTACGAAACTTCTAATTTTCCTTCACTTTCTGTATCTTTCTCTGAGTTTGACTTGCTACTGTGAACTGTATTGATCTATAAACATTTTGAAAATCATAGGCAAGAAAGTCTCTCCTGGAATAACCTTGTCCTACTCAAAAAAAAAAAAAAAAGGCAAACAAAAAAACTCTTTTTTTTATAACTATGGTGTATAGCTATAGAGGAATATGTATGTTCCATGTGCATTTTGTCCATCATGAAAAACAAAATAGCACAGAATAGCACAGAATTTGGCCTATAGTTTAATCTTATTAAGCTTTTTTTTTTTCACCATGAATCAAATTTCTCCTATATTCGCATTGCTACTCTCTGTCATCTCTATTTTTTTCTTGTACTTAGATTTCGTAGAAACTTTTTTTTTGCTTCTAGTAAGATCTGTTTTTGTCTTATAAGGAAAGAAAATAAAAAGGCCAGTCTGTTATCTCACGTTTCAGTTAAGTCTAACATATATTTGCTTAGGGGTAAAAAAAAGTTGAAGAAAAAAGGGAAATGTCAAAAATGAATAATAAATGGCATATAAACAGAAGCAGATTTTCTGTGATATGTTACCCCTGATAAACTTGATAATGTTTCCCAAATGTGTTGCCTTAGTTCAGATCCAAATCTACTCGTCAGGTTTTATATGCTATTTTTAATTTTACTGCTTAAAAAACTTTACATCATCTTGCAGGAATTCCCTCCTACTGCATTGCTGTATCTAGTTATTTGTAGGTTAAAATTCATCTTAATATAGATTCATATAAAACATGTGTTACCACAGAGGCAGCAAAAGACGGATCCGGGTGGGTAAAACAAGCTGGGTTTGCAAGGAAGCTTTTTTTTTTTTAATGAAATATGTTTTCCTTTGAGGTCACTCCACTGTTTGATATTGTAGACTCCAAGGTCTTTCCATTCAGTAAACTTTCCTTGCCCTTTAAACAGTGAAATCAGAATGTGAAAGGCGAATACAAACAACTAGGGACAGGGAGACCTGGAAACGTTTAGGGTCTCACAAAAACCCTCTAGAACTAGGCAATAAAATCAAGAGGTATTGAAAAACAATTTCTCTCTTTGAAATACTTTGGAAAAAAAAAAAAAAAAAAGCTAATTCTGTTACAGGTACAGCAGCACTGAGTGCAGTGGAGTGACTCTACCCTGGATTGATCTTAGTGGAGACAGTTTTCAGATAAAAAATCATCCTCAATCCTGTGCGGTTTAGTTTGTTGTTACAGATTTAGCCTTTAACTAAACTACAGAATCCTTTTGAAATGATAATGTAGAATCTTACCCCAAAACCTATGATTTCCAAAAGAAACTATTAAGCTACCATCAAAATATGCCTATTTCTATTCATGAAAATGTATAAATAATGATCCTATGCAAACTGTAGGCAGTTAATGAAAATATAAACTGAACTATGCATTATAAAATATAAAAGGAACTTGTGTGGTTTCTCATCTTCTGTTGAAACACCATAACTGAATTCAAATGTAAGAATTTATCCTGATTGAAGTTGCTTAACAATAAGGCAAAATACATTCTAAATAATAATATTTTAAGACTTCACTAGAAAATAATGGATATCTTTATGCTGGCTCTATGAAAGCAACCTTTTTACCTTTGTTTACTGATTCATAAAATAAGGATAATTATACAAGTTTAGATCATTTAATCAGTGGGTTAACATGGTTTGCATGAGTACACTGGAGCCTGAGATTGCATTTGTTTTTCTTCCTTATTTGAGTGCCATTTAACAGTAACAATGATTTGCTAAAACCATTAATTATGATTAATATAATCTGAGAAAGGTGGAATGCAGTATAATTGAATATGGGCAAAGTTTTCTTTGTGCTTTTTATGCCTGCTATATAATTATTATCAGCTGATAGTCAAAATAAGTAAGAAAGGAACAAAAGGAAATCTAATGGTTACAATGATGGATATAATAAATGTGGGTGCCAGACAAAAGCTGCATTTTGTGTACTATTCTTTATAGTAATCTCACTACACCTTGATATTATGGCGGGGGGGAACAACCTTCCCTCTTTTTGTGTAACCAGCTGAGCGCTATGTTTTGGGAGCTAACTTGGATCCGTTGTTATTATGAATTTTGTGTTTTCTTCACGTTTTTATGTGCCTGTAGAGTGAAGCGGGAGGGTGTGTGTTCCTGCTGCCACAGGCTGAACGTGGAGGCAGAGGCCTCATCGCGGTGGTCGCGTCACGCCGGCCTCCCCGGGGGGCTGTGGGGATGTGTTGGGAGCCCCAGGCTGATGTCACTGCACATTCCTGTGGATCCCGGGCCCTCCTCAAGGAGAGATACACGCTTGTGCAGCCACGCGTAGGGGTCTGGCTCGGCTACATCCTGCAAGGAGACCGAAGAAGGAAGCAAGACACGGCAGCACTAAGAATAAAAAGAGAAAAATGGGCTGCGTGTAAGATTTGGTAGAAAAAAAGCAGCGAAGAAACAAAAACCCCTGTGAGGGAGTTGGAAGAGGGAACAATACAGCTTTATGCAAACTGCCGTCCACAGAGGCCGACGTGTGCACCACTCAGAGAAGGGGTTTCCTCACTCAAATGCCTATGTAAACATAGCTCAAGAGCTTGAGTCTCTTCTTTTACATATTGTTTATATTCGAGTGCAATTCCATTAGTTTTAATGACATCAGAGGATAATTACTCCAAAAACCCAGAAGCTTTCCTTTATTCCAAATGCTAGGAAAAGAAAATACCTCATGATTACCCCTGCAGTAAAAGTGTAAGGAGGGTTACACGTTAAATATACATCACACTGCTTGATTCATAGTGGGAAGGCAGTATAGGAAACTATAGAGACCTTTATATCCCACTGATGTATAAATGGTCTCAGATGCATGTTTGGGGCACCAAACTATATGAGAAGATTAATATGAAGCTGAAATATAAGAGATAATGGTATCTACAGAAGGCATCTGAGATCTCTGCTGGGCTGAACAGACTCCCTTCCACAATATTTCTATCTAAATAATGACTACTTGAAAACTAAGCAAAGACTTCAGTGTTTGGTTAACTGTGGCTATTCAATATCAGAGACATCAAGTTTTCTAACCATGTTACCTAGCTTGCAATTTTGAGTTGCGAGGACAGATGTTTTTGTTTTTTTTCTTCTTTCATGGTTAAAAGGGCAGAAACTGGAGGCTGTAGGTGAAACAATTTAAAACACAAGGATTGATATAGATATTATCTACTGTAAGCAGTGACAGAAGGTTGAGTATTGCCTGCCAGTCTGTGTAACCGCCTCCTGTCTAGCACATCTTAATTCAGTCATAATCTAACTGGAGACACAAGCCAAAATTTGTATGGATAACACAGAAGTGCAGGATCAAGATGGTGCAGGCAGAAGTCATCATGGAAGCAAAATACACTTCAAAAAATTGAACTGGAACCTTGGAGTCCATCTACAATAGCCAAAGAAATAAGTTGTAAAATGTACATGCCACAAAATATATAGCTAAATTTATATATTACATGTGTATCTATAGAGTGCTTGCTAAGGTATTCCATGTTCTTTCAGTTGCAAGTAAAGGGAGCTTTAAACTGTTGGGATAGGGACTTTTTTTAGACATCTGTTCTGTAGGAAGAACATCTTTGTTCCACATTTCTGAAAACTTATCAAAAGTTTTAGATTTCCTTAGGTTAAGAACCTCTTCATTTTTTGGCTCTGAGGTTGTACTTCCTAACACTCAGTCGTTGTTGTTACTGTACCATAAAGTGACTTCCTTTTTCCTCAAAGGGCATCAGTCAAATAAGGCATGTTGGTATCATAGAAGTATGTTAGTATCATAGAAGACCATGATATTAAGACTAGATTTTGACAGCATTGCAGGCTACCACACCGCTATATGTACTACAAAAAGAAAAGAAAGAAAAAAAAAGGAATAAGGAAAGCAGGGATTTTACCCAAGGAGACTTCATTTTTAGGGGTAAGCAAGCTTAGGTTTATGGATATGAGCCAAGCTACGATGTTTTGCACATTCTATTTACAAGCATGGAGATAGCCTGAAATCTTCAGATACACTTTGGCCCATTTCCCACTTCCCTAATACCCAACCTGCAGACTAAGTTGAGGAAGTGTGAATTGCATTTCCTACCTCTTCTCTTGCAAAAGAGACATTCTGTATATCCCAGGGGGAGGACAGGACAGGCAGGATGCATGAGGCCTCTTCTAGTAAACCCAGGAGCCTGGGGCTTGTTCCAAGATGAGGATAACTGTTATGAGAGAGTTGGCATCTTTTCCTCCTTCAAGCAAAATGTACTTATTTGTATAGCCTACTGGGAACAGCCCCTTGCCTGGGCAACTTCCCGCAGTGGGATAATGTCGGATGACCCAAGTAAAAGCTCTGCCAGGGAGCTCCATAACAGCTAAGGAAGATGTAGGTGGTCTGTATCAGCATTTGGATCAGGAGCCTGCAGTTTCTGGAGCAAAACTCCTGGTCTGTCCCCATGGGTTTGTTTCCCATTGCACAGCTGTCTTGGAGCATGTCATGCTGACTCCGTATAGTTGACACTACGCCACAAGCTGTGCTTCAGATGTTCCATTCATGAACTCTAGTCCAAATGGCCAGAATAAAGTCAACCCTATGGACCAACTGAGGATAGGGGCATCAGATCTTCAGCACCAACTACTTTACTCTACATATCTGTTCCTTAAATGAGACATAACTCAGGGGTGACTAATTAGCAATATTTGAGTTCATATTTTGGCCCTATTTGGTTGAGGCATTATGAGAGCACAACAAGGTGGTAAAAGACTTGGTTTCTCCTCTGAATACCCATTAATCAGAGGAAGATGTGTCTTGCGTGAAATAAACTTAAGAACAAATTTCTATCAAGCTGACTGGAGCCAGAGCATCTCTGCTGGGAACCAGCAAAACACCGCCCAGAAAAGAATAACCAAAACCATCTAAAGCAGCCTTCCCTCCAGCTAGCTGAACTCTCATATGCCATCAGTGGTTAGTAAGCAAGTAAAGCACTTTAGTGTGTGGCATTCTACTTCTAATTAGGAAAAAATAAGACAGCTCTTTAAAACCCCGACATCCCAGTGCTACATAATAAAACATATTCCAGAAGACTAGTAAAAGTCAGAGTTCACAGGAAACCAAAGCAGATGTGTACCTGGTGTACAGAGAGACAATCCCACCAATGGCATTTTCACACAG